>JAQGBY010002961.1:0-20863 GCA_034698785.1 Mycogona germanica | reverse complement strand
ACCATCACAATACATATTGTAATCATAATTTTATACATGGATTACGATTCATCTTTGTAAACGTGTAATAAGTGAAGATTCTATAAAAATTCATTTTATAAAGAGACTTGTCGTGGTTATAAAGAGACAATCTCCTGACTTTTTCATTTTCATTTTATAACCCCATCGACGTCTTCCCAAATCTATTGGAATATTCATATTGTTCTAACGTATTTTTAAATCCGAAAACAGCTCATTTAAACTGCCAGCAGTCGCTGAAATGTTACTAAATTTTCAAAAACTGAATTGAGGCGGGGCAGTATTTGGATTTAACAATGATGCAAACGATCGTTTCCGAATGACCATTTTCAGCGTCAATTTCTGATCCCAGTTTGGGGTTATTCAATGCCGAATTCGTCAAATAGCCAAAACATTGGCTAGCGACCAATGGTCGCAAATGAAATCGTGACAAATGTTGAAACCCATTCGCAACAACGTTGTGGCCAACGAAATTTCGATAGCAAGCATGTCGCTTAAAAAAAATTTTACAACCTTTTCTTCTTCAATTTGTTGATTTGAAAAAAAAGGTTGTAAAATTGTATAGATAACACTGTCGAATAGTCGAGCGAACACTATCGATGATTAGCAATCGAATATCGGGACTGTCGCGTGTCACATCAGAACGTGGCCAGTGGAACCATTATAATCTGAATCATTAAAAAAATATTTATATACATGTAGTATCCGTAATCGCGCACGCATCTCATTACGCACCCTCGATCGGGGATGGCTTTTAGGGAGTTGGGCGACTCGGGCGGAGAAAAAGGATACTTAGTGACAGATGAACGAGGGTGAAAATCACCCTGAGTCGCACTGCTGTTCTTACGATGCCACACCCTGCTAGAAATATCTCTCTCACTTGAGGTCCACCGGACTCAACCCCTCGGGACTATCCAACTGGAATGGCTTGATGGCCAACCGACGTTCGGGCAAACTCTTGGTCGGAGACGTGGTCGACGTGGACGAAGTCGGTGGTAACTGTTTCGTCGGCGACGTTTTCGACGGGCTCTTTGAGGGCGATAAGCGGGTGGGCGAGGCGGAAGATCGCGCACTCTTGCTGGGCGGATCAGGTCCCGGTGACCGCGATCCGTTACGCGCCGCCACCGGCAACGGTAGTTGCGGTCCGGCCGACCCCATGCCATCCCCCACCTTGATCACAATCCGGTGTCGGTGGTCCGACCACGACATCCCCTCGCCTCCACTACCGCCGCCGCCGCCATCCTCTGGTGTCGGCGTCAGGTCTCCGTTCTGCTGGCTAGCGCCGGACGAGCGATACGGCACGAAGATCCGCACAGTATCTGGCGAGCCAGCAAACTTAGGCGTGGGTGGCTCAGAGCCCCCGCCGCCTTCACCAGCACCTCCGGGTAGTGGCACATTATCGTAGAACGACGTCTGGCGTTTGAGGGTTGCCGGATCTGCGGCACCTGGGCTGGCGGTCCGAATGCCATTTCGCGCAGGCGAGGCGCTGGCGGCGGCCGCCAACTGGGAGGTGGCGCTGGCGATGCTGAGCGGTGTGATTGAGCGCTCGCCTCCGTTGTAGCTCATGAGAGCCGCTTCCTCCTCGTCCTCCAGGTGTTGGGAGCGGCTGAGTGTGACGGCCGAGGCTAGCGACAGGTCGGCGGTGGACGTCTGCGAGGTCTCGGTTGCCGAATTGCGTCGAGACTCAGATGACTGTGCGCCCACGTATGAGCTGCAGTCGTCGATGGACGGGTCGTACGAGTATTTGGACGATCCCTCGCCGTACGAGTGGCGGCCGGCAGCGGCGGTGGTGCCGGCGGCACCTGGAGTAGCCAAAACTGGAGTGGGTGGTCGGTTGTTGGCGGCCGTACCGTTGAGCACACCGCCACCGCGTCGACCGATGCGCTGCTCGAGCGTGGGCTCGGGGAGCAGGCCAAATGGACGCTGAGCCAGCTCGCCAGGCGGCGACTTGCCCGGCAACAACATCTTTGCTTTGGCCAACTCGTCCATGCAGTGCGTGAGCGACGTCATGACGGTGTCGTCGTCGTAGCCAAAGTCGCGCTCCAGCTGCACCTGGATGTAGTGCACTATGCCCTCCATGTTCAGCTTGGAGAGTTGCTCTGCGAAGAATTTTTAAAAATTACATTTTCTTTATAGGTATTTTTACACGCTGGTGATGTGCGCTCCACGTGACGTAGGGTGTGGCTAAACCTCCCTAGAAGTCCCTAATTTTAAATATCAAGTTTAGATGCATGCTGTGTATGTGGCATCATTATGCCTACAAATGCAAATGTGACGTCATGATGTAGTGCATCCTCGAGGACGTACAAAAAAGAGCAGAATGAGGACAGAATTAAGATGACATGGATGAAGGCTTCCAGTTAACTCAGATTATCATTTGAATAGGATGTATAGTTTTCAGAAGATGAACAGTGTAATATAATTGTTGGTCACGAAATAATTGTCAAATTTTGATGTCAAAGGTATGTTTGGCAAACCCCTCTTGAAGTTCGATCGGTATTGATATCGATAAAAGACTAGCTCGGACCCAGAATAACGTTCACTTACTTCTGTGCAGCTTCAACAAATTGTAGGGCATTGACGTGAGCACTTTTTCACCTTCGAGGATGTAGATGTCCCACAGTCGCAGCGTCAGCGTGAATGGAACCTATTCAAACGGGAAACCATGGTTCGTTCAATGGCCCAACAATGGCCAGCAATCCCAATTTGTTAACTGAACAGTTTTGCAAGATATGATCAATGAATTCGATTGACTGTTGTAAGACAGTCTTCTCATATGCCTTTCTAAACTCACCCGATCGAGAAAACACTGGAAAAACCATTTCAGCGTATACAGCGACGAATGGACTTCGTGTTTGTCCTGAAAGACAAAATTGTGATTAGCTTTATCCCTCCTGCCACAGTTGGTCCGGTCACATATTTTAGCCGCAATTTCAGTGTTTAATTTGTGAAACGTTGGGGGGGAAATAACAAATTACCAAAATATGTTAAATAGAAGAAAAACCCCAAACTGATTCAACAGTAAAAACCAGTAAGAATAATCACGAGTGACCAGGAAAATATATTGGAAGAGTTCAAAAAAATATATAAATACAAGTCTCCAAAAGAAAGCAAATAAGCAAAATTCTATTAGATTTGTATCAACTGACCAAGTGCTTCTTGAGCTTGGGCAGAAATTTTGACAGGATCTTGTCGTGGTGGTCTTGGAAGCGCATCAGCTTCGGAAAGCCAGGAATAAAAAAACCTAGACGCAGACAAGGCAGAGAAACAAACGTTAAAAATTAATAAAGCAAATCAATAATTGTCAGTTACAGATGTCCAAATCGGGGAAATACGTTTACATTTAATTTCTTACCGTGCATTGCATGTTTCTCGTCGCTCATCAACATGGACAGGGCCCAGAAAGAGTCCTTAAAATATGGAGAAGAGATTAGTGAATCATGTATATAAAATGACCCCCTCACGGAGTAGACACAACAAAATATTTTGCCAACACCACTAAATATTGACAGTCACGCACCTCCTCATCAAGATACATCAGGAGCAACCCTGCAATCTGGCTCATCCCTTGGCAGTAACCAATTTCCTATCGCAAATGAGGGAACACAAATCTGTTATCAACCTAGACATTTTTTTAATATTCCAGTTGGACAAAAAATCGTTCAGAGAAAATTCAAAACAAAAACCTGAACTCACCGAATTATAAATTGCATATGCTACTAAAACGTAGAAAAGAGCCTGTTGCCTGAAAAATAAATTAATTAATTATCAACCGGCAGCCTACAAATCTGTTACTGAGATTGGACTGGAACGTGCTTGCCAAACTTATTGTGCAGGATGACCAGCTTTATGTACGTACTTTATGCCATATCGTTCCCTGAACATGATGTGATCCCTATAGGTGCGATTGACATCCAGGTCGATCTGACGGGCGTCGGTTGAGTGGTCCTTAGCTAGGTCCTTCATTTTCTACGAACGAAATTCCAAATTAAATTACTGGTCAATCTCTGAAGGTCGGTATCTCAGTCAAATTTCGAGAATAATTAAACCAGGAATTGGTAGACGAATCTCTTCTGTAAAATGGGTTACGCAAATAGTTCTTGGAAAAACATCATCAGGATAAGCATTTATCAATAATATCGAATCCAGGGTAGTATTTACACAAGTATTGGGGCGTAATCAACTCTCGGAATGGCGAATAAGCATCAATCGTGTTCGGCTCAAGTAACCAAAACAAATGTCCCCACCTTGTATTTTCCTTCCTGTTCAGTTTTCACGCGGTCGATGTCGAGGAACTTTCGCCACATTTCCCCGCGGAATTTGTCAGGAATTCCTTTGTATACGCGACGGGTGAGCTAACGACAGTCACAAAAAAGCGATGTTGGATTATAAGGTTTGACATTTTTGTAGCATTTAAAGGCTACACAGAAATACTATTCAATTTGAATAAGTATATAAATATATTTTTAACGATACTGTACAGTATAGTGAAAAATATTTTAAGGTCCCCTTTGTGTGAAAGAGACCAGCTAGTATGAATAAGTTTTAACATTTTCAGTACTAAGTTTTGATCGACAATTTGCATTTTTCTTTCAGAAAAGTAAATATCTAAAAGGCATTCGCTTTCCAAATCCATCACCAATCTACCTTCTCTTTTCGACTGTACTTGTCCCATTCACGATTCATCTTCACCCATTTCTTCTCCCTCTCCATTTCCATTTGACGTTGCTGCGCGCAAACAAAAATGAAATATTAATGAGACAATGTACTCCCATCGTTCGATTATTTAGGAAAACGGAAATGAAACTGTGAGCGATAGCACTGCTTACCTTTGCTTCGATGGCATCCAATCGACTAGGCAACCGCTTGTCGCTAGAAGAAAAATATGCAAATTTAACAAATTGGTTAATCCGACGACAAACGTTGATTGCGAAATGAGCTTCGAAGCTTGACAAAAATACGAAATATTTTTCAGCACGACACTCACTGCAGAAATCCGAACCGGTCTGTGACATGGTAGATCTCGTAGGTAGGATCCTCCCACGGATCAATTTGCGCCCCGGGTTCACGACCCTGCAAGAGAAACTCTGGTTTAGACAAACGTCAATTCAGCATCAGACTAGTGAAACAAAACGGAAGTAGAACCGATGCTGTCAAAAGGAACTGGCTGGAGTGTAGCACCGACATCATGGAAACAAGGTCAACGGAGACTAACCCGCTCATATTTCCGGAAGATGGACGCCCGTTCTTCGCGAGCCCGATCGATGAGGTCGTTGTCGGTCAAGTTCTCGAGACCTGTGGGCAGGAACACAAAGAAATTTAATAATAATAAAAAATAAAACAATTAATTGGTTAGCTCTGAACCGATGTTGTCACAACCGATGCTGGCTGCAGTGATGAATTAAGTAAATTATTTAATATCTAAGTGCTAATATTCCGAACATCACAACTTACTCATTTCGGTGGCACCGGATCGACAGAGTGGACCTCCGGCATGCCGACGACAGCGCCGCCGATGGACATATTTCTGCCGGATCCAATAATGTGGCCAGATGCGGGTCTAGTCGGCTCGGCGACGTCGACCTAGGTTAATCGGAAAACAAAAAAACCACATTAAAGCGATAAATTCTAATCATAAACACATTTAAATTAAACATTTTTGGGATCTGCGCAGTGCGGCAGAGCTCATCTTAATTGACCTAGTCATTGAAAAATGCGGGCTCCCAAACGACTTTCATCCTATAGATATCCGGAATCTATTCAAAGGTTTTCCTCAGTCACCCAATTGTTTGTTATCTCTTTGTTTCGCCCTTTCTTTTCAACGCAAAAGAGAATGTGACCTCAAAACCATAAAATTGTTGTTTTTGACACCGCAACAAAATAACACAAATCCAACTTGAAAACAAAATGAATGAATGAGTTGATCAATTTTGTTTTTGGTTTAAAACTCCTGGTTAAAATAAAATTCTGAATTGGCAGACACTAGCTTTTGTATTGTGGGGAACCTTTCGCGTTGTTTCAAATTTGTTTCGCGGGTTTTCAATAATCGCATATTAGCAACGTTCGACTGAGACGAAGCTCTCACCATCAAAAAAGGAATTCTGCAACAGTCGACAGTTTTTACTAGCCGATTATATCGAAGCCACTGTCGGAAACGCAGCGAACGGAAAGGCCCGCCATTACAGGAATAGGCAGAAAGCGTCCGGCAACCATAAATCGATTAATGAAATCGTGACCAAACATCGCCAGGGTAAAAGTTCTCTGCCAAAACATCAGCAGAACACCGAGTACGAAATACGGTGGGCCGACAATCAGGGCGATGACAACATAATCATATCCTGCCTCGATTGTAAACGCGCGCTCGCTGCGCTTGCCAAAAACACCCACCCCACGCAAGTGAAGAAAATAAAGGGATAAAAAAAGAAGGCGCCGAATCGCCAACCATTGGAGGCGAACCAAAAAATATTTTTGCAAATCAAAACGCCTGTAGTGTTGTCATTGGTGCTGGCGATGTTTTGGCAGGCAAGAATTTCGAGGGCGGCGGCGGTTCAGCAGCAGTTGTTTGGCATTTGGGCACGCCGGAACAAGACGCGAAAGCCAGCGATCAAAACAGTCAATACAGTGTGGGCCTGATGATGTTCGTGGGGAAAACCGAAAACCGAATTGCAGTGGTTTTGGTGATGTCCCGTACAGAGTAGTCTTGTGGGCGGATATTGATTTCGGATCCTAGCTTCTGAAGAACGCTCGTCATCGATTGACTAACATTGTGACAAGATGTTTGCATGATTAGCTGAGTGCCGAGCGGTCGGTCGACTGAAAAAAAATTACAAGAAGGAAGTACATGTCAGCTACTTTAACAACATACCCGAATTAAAAAGTGGATTTTGTCTGCTGAATGAGCAGTAACATCTTGGGAATATTGGGAATTTCTTTCTCGGAAATCAAAATGAACGTGTCTATCTACCAAATTATAAAATTGCAATCTTCGTATTAAATTTTTATTTTGGAGTCCAAGCTCAGTTTCCAGATTGAACTGACCGTTGCTCGGAGGTCTCGGGTTCGAGTCCCGGCGCGGGCTCTCGATAATTTCGATCCCGGGGTTCTGGTGAAAATGTGTCCCTCACAATCATGACCCTCACCCATCACCAAGATGGGTACAGAAACGCCTGTAGTGCGGTTGACTACAGTGATGGTAAATAAAACGAAACGCCTCATCCTATCGTTACTCGTTATTTCTCTCACAGTACACTTTTGGCAATTTTAATTCCACCTGAAGTGATCACCGAATCACAGCTCACAATAAGACATCCTTGGGCAAGGTTTGTTGTGAATTCCACACGATTTAATTCCCAGAATTCTAGATTCTGGTCCGAATGCCGAATCATGATTGTATCGCTTCCGTATCAGCCACTCAGCGCAACAGATGATCCGCACGGCGTATCATCCATCGAGGCCACTCATCAAACCAATTATTTGAAGCAGATGATACGACGGATAAAACGGTATTTAACACTTTGATGTCTTCGAATCGAAAGTCCCGCCTCCCCTTTTAACTTTGTTCAGGGTTTCCAGCGCAAGACAACTGGTTGAACACGTTTAAAATTTGGTCAAACACATCACACGAACCTATGACTTTCGGATGCGCTCCAACTTTTCACACGTAGATCCCCCAAAAAACTCGATTCTCCCGAAACCCGAACGTCGAATCAAGGCCAACACCAGCCAACCGCCACTCCCAACATTTCGCGAGCAAGAGCGAGGCCAGACGCCCCCACACAAACACAGATAGGCAGCAGCGGCCGTATCGTCGACCAAACATCACAAGCCCAATTCATACGAAACACCTGTGGCCCCATGCGCACAACAAACGTCTATCTTCAGTCAGCGCTTGATCCCTGCAGTGCACGGGGGGGTCGTCGACACGGGGAATTGTTAATTTCGATTCAATCATAGTTGCTGGTGCGCAATGCACTTGCTGGACCAAATCGACAGAAGGAGCCTTAAAATCGCCAAGGATTATTTCTTAATTTCTCAAGATTTGGAATGAGTATAAAGATTTGCTTTTCTTATCACGTAGAGCTGTGCTCTACTCAATCATCTTTGTATTTTTATAATTTCTTACGTGAATGTACTGTTTATTGGAATTATTTTTCTCAATATGTTTTTGGCAGGAGTCTACCGGCGTTCCTGCCTTAAATAGTCCCCCTGTCACTTCCTTCCATGCACAGTACACATCCGTTGGTCGAACAGATTTGCGCTCGAACCCATAATAATTTGATCCGTAGACAACTACAGTAGTCTACCCAGAAGACCAACAGGGATGTAGTACGAAATGGAAAAATTGCCATTTGTTCGTTAGCATTTCAATGAAACAATTTTGTATTTCAGGGCAATTTTTTTCTTCTTAATCAACTGTAGTCTCCCGCACTACCTCATGGTGTTTAGGCACTATGCGAGGCAGCACAGGTAACTTGTTTGTGAAATACAGAAAATATTTTAATTTTGTCACGCAACCACGAGATCCAGTGCAACTAAACTAATCTTCAACAGCTGAGGACATAATCTCGAAATTGAAGTATGTGTACATCAAAGTCTATGAACAGTGCTTTTAAAAATTTCAATTCTTAATCTATTTTAACGAATTAGCTGGAAATGTCCGACAAAATGCTTCTAGTTTATTGGACTGTCTTGATTATTGTTATGCGAACCTGTAAATATTTCATTATTCAAATTAACAAGTTATGCGCAAATTAAAAGCAACTTGGAAAAGGTTTTTTAAACCCTGAAGTGTCGGTTGAAACAGAAATACAATAACACAAACTACTTATGCTTCTTTTCAAAAGTAACATGTGGTCGAACTCAATTTTGGTAAGCTGACCAGTCTTCCCACTCCTTTTTCCAACATTTGATTACACTGTATGTCGTATTACCTGACTAGTCTCAGATATCGAATACAAAAACACACGCAAAGTGGTTTTCAACTAGACACACACCCAGGAACCAATATGTTGTTATTATTCCGTTTTCTTCAGATACACCATCACGCGACTCAAAGTGGGGCAACCCCCCACTAAGGCAATTCGCGATCCTCCCATCCCGGGGAGTCCTCAGACAGAAACGCGATAAAATTGTTTGCCGCCAGCAAACAAGAAACAATTTTCTTCCAATATAGTCGCCGCCAATGACGTCAAACGGCATTTTGATCCGCCCACCAGGATTGCACGCTCGGCAGCTAGTACAGACGGAGGCGGGCTAAATTTGATCTTGCCTATTTCATAAAATGAATCTTTATACATTGGTGGGTAGAGGCGGCAAACTATGCTTCGTGCACTACCATTGATGTACATGTATGTGCGCCTTGTAAAGCGAATGCGCGCAAAAAACATATATTTTATTTAAAGGAGGTCGAAAAAGCTCCGAATACAATTTGGGAATACTCTTACCTAACGTGTCTCAATTCAATTTCAAATTAAAATAAAAAGATTTTATATTTTAATTCGAAAGAAAACAAGGTGAAAGAAATCAAGTTGACAAGATGCAAATTTCCCTGTATTTTTCCAGGTATTCCTAAGGTTTTTCCCCTGCGTGCAGTTTTGCCGAATTTTTAGCGTTTTGACGCTCCAAGGTTCTAAGGGCGTGTTCTAAAATATATTACCGTCTAACTTGAAAATTCTTGAAAAGTTGCTCAACGTTGGAAGCGTCACTAAAATTCGATTCGAAGCGCTTTCATCAATCATGTTCATTATTTTTATTTCTATAACTCTTTGAGTGGTTAATGTTTTCAGAGGAAGGAGTCTTAAAAATTGAATAGAACAATCATGACATTCAAAAGCTGTCAAGGTTTCAATAAACACCTAGGGTTGACCTATTGGAAAAACAAACAGGTTTCTAGTACATGTACCACCAAATACGTATTTTTATCCACTTGATATCTGATCATGCCGTGCTGCTATCAAAGAAATTTTATATAGACACAAAAAGGAATTGCCATTTTCTATTTTTGTGGTCCAAGTCACAGTTGTGGTGACAATTCGCTAAGTTCTAAGTATCCTAATTTTCTACAATAAAAGGTAAACGACAAACAAGGAGGAAACTTGAAGTCGACCAGGATCAATGAACAGGATTGACTGCGTAACGTCATTTAGTCAGAGTAAAAAAACAAACCGACATGTTGCTTCATATTTCAATAATACGTTCTTTCAGTGGAAATAGTCTATTTTTTTTCCTCTCAGAAAAACGAGATTTCCTCTATTATCTCTCAATGCAGCCGTGGCTGTCGCCGCTGAGCTGGTTAGAAGTGCTCATTCAGCTGTCGCATCGTCGGCGCATTGAACCTGACATCGCTATGGATTCACGCACAGCCAACTTTCAATCGGTGACAAGCTGTCGTGGGGGTGGATCGGGTCACTTGTCACCTGGTGGCAGGACACAGGATTGCGAAGAACACACGACCTCCTTGACGTGTGTTTTCTCTTCCAAGTTTCACGCGTACGTCCAGACTGTTCGATAACGTGGACGAGCGCCAACCATCTCCATCCGCGCGAATCACGTAGACACAACCTGTTTCTTCGCAAACCGTCCAATTACAGCGAAGACAGGAATTTGTGATCAGCGGAGGCGGGGTTCTAGTGTAGCATGGAAGGGTTGAAAGCGAACGAACGATTACAGCCGAAGATAGAGAGAACGAAGAAGTTCGCCACAATGAAGGAAAAAAAATCTCATTTCCAGTCGCACAACCTTGCACTTGAAAAAAGTACATCCATTCATTCTATCGCCTTCAAATTATTTCTGTCGGCGGCAAAATGGGTGTTTGAGGGGGGGATCACGCTTCCCGTGTAGTGTACACACACACGGGCGGCACAGCGTAGACAAAAAACGTGGAACAAAAAATAAAACCGCATTCCTTATTCATATTTTATTGATCGGCACGGTTGCTCGCATGTACACCCGTCTAACTCCTCAATTCATCATGAATTCGTATTTATGAATATTATGTCGTGGTAGCGATAAAATAAACATAACATGAAATGAGATTCCATTGAGTTATCTAAACATTTACTTTTTTACAGCTATATATTTTTCAAAACTAGAATGTGAACAATCCGATGATCAACTCTATTTGAAATTTAAAAACGGGATCAAACGGTCTACGCTAATTAATTTTTTTTCTTCAAGTGTTTACTATAGTATGTTAACAAAGTAAACCCCATTGTAACTATTTTACCTATATAATTATTTTACTTAGGTCGAGATAAAAGTCGAACGGAGTTCAAATCATTTATTTCGCTGGTTCATTACTTCTACATTGGACAACAACCAATCCGGAAAACGTCGCAGCGGTTGTTGCGACGATCGCGCAACCAATCTGCCAAACGGATATGTTATTCTTAAATAACGAATTGCATTAATGTGACTATTTTATCGGGTCTTGAAGCCAATAAACTATAACAGATTAACAAATCCAATGTAAATGAATAGGTACGTGCAGTTATTAATGCGTCAACATTCGCCCGATTAGATAACAAACATCGCATGTTTAACTGCATGTCCCAATCAGTTCGCAAAGCACTTGTCCACTCAAATCAAACGAGTTAATTATTGTTCTCGTCAGTCAGCTCATCGACGTTTCGGCGTGACGTTGAAACACATGAATATTTACATGACCTTAGCGGCCGTGCTGAAACGGCCTTCGCCTGAATCCTAGAAACAGATTTGCATTTATCGTACGTACTATGACTATCTAAATGCCAACGCCCCACAACACGGGCAATCAACAATGAATCACAGGGCAATTCATCCGAGATTGGGCCAGCGCATACCAACCAGATAGTTCGAAATCTCGAAATCAGCTGAAGTGCCTGCGTCACAACACACAAACACCAGGACGTCACATATTTCATAAAAAATGAAAATTTCCAATTCCGCCAATTTCCCCAAAGCTATATCCTCAAATTTAGATCATTGTCGTGGCTAGCCAGAAACATAACGCACCCTTTTTAAAACTTAGTGGCGCCTAAGGAAAATAAGAATGTACAATGATGTACGAGTATATGCACGCACACTGTACGAGAGGAGTAATTATACACACTGTCCAGCACTGTACAGGAAGTGTATTAGAATATAAATTTTAATTCTTACTAATGTCTGTTCACTATTATCAGGTTAACAAGCCATGCAGTCATCTTCCTTTTAACAAAACGAATGGATACATTCATGCTGCTTACGACACTGTGTAGCTATATGGCTGTGTAGTACGTTTCATTTTATTTTTTAATTATCCAAATTTGTGAATGATGCACAAAAAAAATGGCTGACGAATACAGATCATCGCTAATATTCGATTTTGATAGATACCTGACAGACTTGGGGAATTTTGACGGAATTAAGTAAAATTTGTTTTTGTGCGCGATTATCGGCAGATAGTTCAACATTTTCGGTAATCTGTTTCGAATTACCGGTATACGTCGCACATTTTCTATATTAATTTTTGCGTGCACTTAAAAGCGACCGTTGCCCTCAATGGCGCACCTGCCAATACAGTGCTTTTTTTTGGCATACTCCTCTGTCGGATTTTAATAATTTATTTGCGCTAGGACTGCCTCCAATCCGGCATCAAGCCAATTGACCCTTTTCTTGCCTTTGTTTCTTCTGCTAACGCGACCAGACATTCACTTCACAATGGCCTGCCAACCACTATTGTTTTGTGACATGTTCATCGATATTGGGATCGACATCAGACTTCACCCCATACATTATTATCCAAATTGGCAACGATTTCAATGAACATTGTGATTCATTTTTGAAAATATATTCCATTACCATTTCTCACAAACCCAATCCAATTTCGCAACAAACTCTGTCTGGTGAAGAGGTCATTTCATAAAAAAATGTTTATTGAGGAGGTTTACCAGCTTTTCCAACCTTAACGTCCCCAACAAGTCATTTTGAGTTTGTATGAAATGAACCAAACTTTGTTGTACAAGGACATGCAAGTGTCAGTAGATGTTCGCAGAAAAATATTTGCTGGACTAAGATCTGTGTCCATGACTGCATATTGTCTGTACGGCGACAAAATTACCACTTCGCTGGAAAACCAGTTTGCTCCTAGCGCGTCTGAGGAATGTCACTGACACCGTAGCCTAAGGTCGGCTGGTGGCGGCGTTAGCATTTCGACCTGAAAGGGGTGGCTCGTGTCCAGGAAATCACAGGGCGTCCTTTTGTCTGGCGTGAATGTGTACGTTTCGAAACAGTTTGGAGTATAATCGGGCGATTAATTATTAGTTGCACTTGTCTAATCTCCTCCTGTCCCAGATCTACTGTACAGTAGTTACAGAACCTCACTGCTTTCGAACAACTCTGAGAATGGCCAAGAACACGCCTCTCATTCAAAAAGCATATAGCATAAGCCTAATTATACCAAGTCGGTGAGGTTCAGACTCAACTTAAACTGTGAATACATAGTTGGATTTGGTTGCGCCAACCTTACATTCGACCGGCTAGCGAACTAATAAATTAGTCGAGGCGACCCGTGGGGTTTTCGCCGAGTGGATGTGATTAACGAGACCCGGAAATCGGCTAAGCTTAATCACACTGAAGCAACCTTCGGAAGAAACGGTTAGGGGGGCTAGGCCTAACCAGGGGTGACGTTGCCCTCGACTCAGTTCTCTATCGTTTGCCCGCTTCAGATCCACCCCGTTCATTTCGGTGTACTTACCCTACGAGAACCTCTCTCGGTCGACGGCTGATCCCTCGCTCATCGCGAGGACAGGATTTCGGGAACTAAAATAAGGAATTTTAAAACATAATCCTTGAAATTTGATCACGGGGGAACAAACCGCACGAACAAGCCGGAAAAATGGTCGACGACAAGTGTGAAATTTACATGTTGGCATCTGAGTGTTTTGTGTAATCGGCATTAGGTTGCGTTGGACTGTTCACAAACAGTATTGCCTCATCAGTTTCAGAATCGCCTTTCTCACATATGAACGTTTGCTATGTCAATTACAATCGCATGTCATATGTGAACAAAAGGGCGATATTTGTTCACCACTTCCATCCATCCATCATGAATCCGGCTGCGTCTTTACAATTGTAAAGCCAGCCAATTCTCCGAATGTAGTCGTTGATGGAAGTCTGGCCAAATAATTTAACCAAATCTGCGTCAATCCTTATTGGAACAATATGTGTGAATGATGCTATAGTATCGATATGTTTCAGTAAGTAGAGCAGTGGTATCGATATGATTATCGGCAGTTATCGTTTGTACACCTTGAAACAGTGTATCCGAATCGACACAAATTGCATATTTCATTTGGGAAAGTTCCAAATCAAACCTTTGGGAATTGCCACCTAATTCTCGACGAAGTATTTTGATCCGTCTCCGTCTCCGTCTCGTGTCACTTCGGGGTATCCTTGCTTTCACAACGATTCATGTCGTTCGCCGATTAATCGGAAATCAGCGTCGTCTATCGACAAGAGGGGGAACTAAGAAGTGCAGTGCCGCCAGTATAGCCTTAGTAGTTTCCCCTTCAAGTCGATAGACGGCGTTGATTTTCGATTAATCGGCGAACGACATGAATCGTTGTAAAAACTAGGATAAGTAGGATTCCTGTGAGTGAGCTCGTGAGTAATTGTAAAATGGCGACTGTCGTAAACTAAGTTATCCGTTTTAATCCGTTTATCCGTTTTAATTACTTGTAAATCGGAATTTAGATATTTTTTAAACATGACGATGGTAAAGACGAGCGCAGAGAGTGTCAAGAGTGGTCAGGTGGTGACCACAGTGGCTTCGGAAGGTGTCTTTCTACAACCGAAAAACCCAGCTCCCAAGCGGAAACGTATTTTGGACGAAGACGCTTATACCCAGGTGAGAGAGTAAAATCTGGCATTGACATTTCACAATTGAAATATTAACCCGAAAGTGACCTAGGGGCCTACGGTCCAAGTGATTCATGATCAGAAATTAATTTCGGACAAAGTTGCTCTATTTTAGCAGGCTGTGTATTGCAAGACTAAGAAATCAGGCCAATCATAAGAGAAGCATGTTCCTGTGCTCTGGCGTTCCTCAAGGTTCTGTCTAATATTACCCCCTCTAATAATCTAAATTTAAATGAGTCCTTCTTCCCGTCTACGTCTGCGGAGCTACCGAAAACTACCGATCGATGCCTTATGAATCATTTTTTTACGTAGCCGAAGATCGTTGAAATGCTGCACGTTTGTCAGGCTCATTACATGAGACATGGCGTTGTTTACCTTATTTTTCGCGTTTCAATTTTCAGGACATCGAGGATATAATCGAGCGCGACTTTTACCCGGACTTACCTAAACTGAGAGCACAGCTGGAGTATCGGGAAGCGGTGGAGACAAATAATGTGGCCAAACTACGTGAGCTGCACATAAAGTACGGATCCAAGACTGGTCCTTTGTCCAACCAGACTGACACGCCCTGTAAGTTCTTCCATTTCCTAAAAGATCTAGCAGATTTACAGTGATGGACAAACGAAATGTTGTGCCATCATATTTTTTATATAAAATCATGCCGAATATGTTGTTTTCACCAACTAGTTTTAAAAACAAGTGTTTCCGATTCAAATTAACAATGGCAATTTCTCACCATTATCAGATAAGAGTCCGGCGACGTTCGAGACCCCAGTCGGCCTCGGCAACGTCACGCCAGCCAATAGCGAAGATGGGAGCGGTCGGGATCCAGAGAACTCGTCCAGAAGTTCAGACGGTCACGCCAGCAAACGTGGTAAGCTTGCGTTTAGTGTGTGCTGCGTACTACAGTAAAGAAAAAAGTACAGGTGCTTTCTCGGTTGATAGGCCAGGTTTTAAAAATATTAATAACATTTATAATCTAACAGTAGCCAACAAGGGTCTGGACCATTACCTGAGCAGCAACACCAGCGAGGACAATGATGCGTTCGACACAATGATGGCGGAGGCGGAAGAGCGCCACCGCACGCGCTACGCCTGGCTCTTTGACAAGGAAGCCGAGCACGCGCTTTACTGCCAGAAGGCGCTCGCATTGCCCAGCGCCGAGGAGCAGGCCAGCGATCAGCACCGCCTGCCCTGCCTCGACACCTGGGCCTACACCAACCAGAACTACGTCATGTACGTCCCCGACGGTAAGTAAGCAACGCAGGACTTTCTCCAAAATCCAAAATGATAGAGCGGTCATTACTAAAGCTCGTTTATGGTTCTCCGCGCGTTCTGTAGTTTAATTATTCATCCTCATATAACAAATTATCATATACGTCCTGATCCTAAAAAAGTTTTTGTTTTATCCTAAAAACATTTTTCGAAATTATATATAAATAGAAAGTGCCGTATATCAACATCTTGTAAACTCCATCCTTGTATCTGTAGGAGCCAGCCTGACTGAGGCCGAACGGCAGGACCTGATCCTGAAGCAGCGTGAAATCGCGCACACCAACACGCGTTTTGTGCGCATGCCATTCAACGAGACTGAGAATCGGCAGGCGATTTTGGCCGCTGCGCAGGTGCAGGCTCGCGCCAAGGAGGGAAAGATCGGTGTGGACGGCAAGGAAATGATGCCCACCGAGGAGCCCACTGTCAACGGCTATGGTTTCGTCATCACACCGTCGCCCGTCCCAGGTAAATTTCGCGACTTTTTTTACTGTTCTCCCAGTGTAGATTCCGGACATCATATTTTAGATTTAGATCATTAGATTATCGCCGCGCCGTGGCATTATGGCGATTTCCGTAGGTGTGGGGTTAGGGATGTTTATGCTTTGGGCAGACCGGCCATGCGCTGGCGGCCTGTTGGGATTTGAAGCTGGAGATGGAGGGGGCCTGAACTAAGTCTTGGGGGATCCAATTCCAGTCGGTGACACTTCTGAGTAATTGTTCTTTGCAAAGATTGTTTCTAGTTTGAGTGGGGACCTCTTCCCTGTCGTTTAGCTGGGGAGATGAAGTTGGCTGTGAGTGGTGAGGTTGTTACTGATGGAGAAGAGCAGCTGGAATTGACGGCCAGATATCCATCTCAGCTCTTCAGAATACTTCGCGTTATTTGCCTATTCAATTTGAGTGCTACCGGAAATGAACTAGAGAATTACTTAGAAAAATTGTAACAAAAAATAATTGGATTGGTTTTATTTGTTTCAGGTGTGGGTGAATCTCCATTGATGACGTGGGGTGAAATTGAGAGCACGCCATGTCGCCTAGACCCGGGGAACGCCACGCCTGGCCCCACCTTCCGAATCGCGGCCGTACCGGCGAGAGATAAGCTGGCCATCGAGCTTGCCGAACGGGTCGGCCGCCAGCATCGCGATAAGAAGCAGTTGGCACTCAACGCGGTCAAGGCAACTCTGGCAAGGTGAGAATGACCTTTTTGTTTTCTTTCAGTTTCAGGGTAGGACTCGGGAGAATATAAACTTACTAATACGCCACCGAAATCTGGCTTATTTTATTTCTGTCGTTCAGTCCATCTCCCCGGTCCACGCAGATGGAGCGTCTGGCGTCCATGTCACCTGCAGCGCAGCGCCTGGCCAGTTCCCGTCTAGGCATTCACCTGGGCACCGACAAGTTACTGCGGCAGAGCTACACGCCGTCGCCAGCCGCCAGCCCAGCTGACAAGACGCCGCGCGGTGGCTCCCTCACAACACCCGGCCGTACGCCGTTCGCCAAGGGTTCCACCCCAGGGAACAAGGCCGGCACTCCGCGGGCAGCGGCCGGAATGCTGGCCGCCTCCCTCACCGACGACCTGCTGAAGCTGCCCACGCGATCGAAAGCGGCAGACTTCTTCGTGTGATTCTTGTATATCTTTGGAACAATGGTGTTTCCTGTGACCACGAAAAATTGGCAGAAGCATCATATTTCTATGTATGTTTCGGGCACCAACAGAACTCATTATTGTGAAAAATCCATACTATATCGACCGCGTAAACTTGTATAAATATCCATCAAATGTGGCAGCCTCAGTAAGATGCACGGAATCAAATGGGATCTGACATTCCTGGATTTGTTGGGTCTCAGAGATAGCTGAACTTTACTCGAGCATTTTAATGCGAGCCCAAGTGGGGCACATCTTCCCTTGAAGTATTTCAAGGGAAATCATTGACTAAATGTCAATGTGCGGAGTCCACGATTTGTCTGAATCAAACTTTTGCAGGTTCACTGTATGTTTGGTTACAATTCGCAAATGCTTATTAAAGTGTATAATTTTATTTGTCAAAGTTTCGGTGATTGATTGATTGAAAAACCTGATTCAAGAAATATTAAAGTATTTTTATTTAAATTTATTGAGCAAGCGCCTTTCTTCGGCGCTTTGCAGTCATTTAAGGTGAGGATACCTATATTGACATTGGACTTTGAGATGGACTGAACCAAACAAATATACATATTCTGCAGCCTATGTAATTATACGATTACGCACGTAAAGATTATTAGCACAATACTGGTGACACACAGATCTGACCGAAGAGATAAACAAAAAGACTATATGGTTTATTTTTAAGTGGCTGCTGTGGTGGCTGCCGTTCCTATCATCAGAGATCAGCTGGATGCGTCGCGGCAACGCTGATACACAGTCTCTCATCGCAATTGTAAAGCTAATTGGGCATATTGGATCTAAGCTAGAGATGAGCGAGTACATTGGATTGGATTCAAAAATTGTAAAAATGGCTTGTATTCTAAATATGTAGTAGTCTGTTATAATTTTAGTTTTCAAACACCAAGGGGACCTATGCAAATGGATTGCCAGCTCCAAAATTGTCGAGATTTCGTCACAAATCACCGAAATCCATTGCTACAAGTACACAACACATACACTGCACAAGAGATTCGCCTCGCTTTGAAACAAAATGATTCAAACGGTTACGTAACCAATTAATTGAAATCGCTAAAGTAATGTCGCGTGCCTGTCCAACAGTAATTTGTTAGATTGAAATTTTTAAAAAAAAATATTTTAAATATCGTTATTGGACGCGCCTAGAAAAATGCAAAAAGAAATAAACGACCCCCTCTAATTTCAGGGAATTAATGCGCGAGATAAACCCAATCATTTATAGTGTTGGCAAGCACAGAAACATTAATTATTTCAATGAACAAAAACTTGTGCCGGCGAAGACCCAACACCGGAACCATGGAGCTTCAAATGTTTTTTTGCCCTATCAACTGTAGTCAACCGCACTACAGGCGTTACGTACCCCTCATGGTGCTCAGGCACTATGCGAGGGGTCACGACCAGTACCCCGGGATCGAAATTTTTCGAGAGCCCGAGCCGGGAATCGAACCCGGGACCGCCGAGCCAGTCAGTCGCTAAACCATCTGGGCTACGACGAGTTGTACTTTACAGTAGTTCAACGACTGTCAAAATAAATTAACAGAATTCTCACAATCACGAGCTTACAAACACTGGAACAGCCTCTGTTCGGACTCAACGTTACTGCCGTCGGCTTGGTCATCGTCGTCGGCGGCCGAAGCCGTGGCCGATCGCCGCTGCGCCGTCCGCGGCATGGACGGATCGTGCTCCTGATCTTCCAGCGACTGCTCCGAGCCAATATTGGGAAACGACGGCGGATTCTCGTAGCTGTACCTGGGCAGACCGGTAGCCACTTCCGTCGCCGCCCGGGGGATCGCTATTTCTGCCAGTTCCATCAGTCCGCTCGTCCCCATCATTATGTCGCACGACCCGACAACGCCCGACTCCAGATTTCTCCCCATGAACTGGTGGTCAGTGCCAGAGGTCACCGGATCTCGTTCCCCGGAAGCGGTCTCCGGGTGTCGCCCGGCGGCGATAGGGATGGCGGTAGTGTGAGTTTCTGAGGTGACGGACGGTGACGGATCGGTTGCCGAAACAGGCGGCGAAAGCCCGGGAGCGCCAGCCTGAGTGGCGGGCGTTGGCCGTGGTCCGCCGGCCGGGCTCTGGGCCATTTTAAGGAGGCGTGAGGCTGTCTTGGCCGAGGTGACCTTGTTGGCGCCGAACTTATAGCCCATGTCGTTGACCAGGAGGCCGAGGGTGCGTTCGTTATTGAAGGTGGGCAGGGCGTTGTCAGCGTTGATACTATGCATAAGCCGCTTCATTGTTGGCGGCTTGCCCGTCTCCGTATACAGTTCGGCGATTTTGGCGCGGATGGCGCGCAGTGTGGCCTCGTCGTACTTGTTTAGGCGGCGCACGCGGTTACCCATCGGCCGGCCCTCCTTCCGCGTGCGCGGCGGCGTGCTCAGCTTGTTGGTCGTCTTCAGCTCCTTCTTGATTCGGAACACCGTCTTGGCCGATGAACCCTGTGAGGGGAGAGGTCAAGAAAATCTATCGATTTGAGCTGGGGAATATTTGAAAGCGTTCTTGTGCAATGGTGCTAGAAACCCCTCACCCTCACAGCACACAACACTATTTTTATCACTGAACGTTTTCAAAATCAGTAACACCGTTTCTGCCGTTGATTATTATCGATATTGCCTAAGCACCATGAAGGGGACGTAATGCCTGTAGTGTGGTTGACTACAGTTGATTGTATAAAAAAAATATATAGTACTCATTGTGTGGCGAAACGCCAACGATCCCGCCACCTAACAAATATTTCACCGAAGCTTTTAGTCCTTTTAGCTTTACCGAAGCTGTTGTTTACGAAGATCATATTCGATCACTGCAAAAATTAAACCATATATAAATGGATGTTGCTCATATTTGAAACACCAGGCTACGGTCAGATTGTTATTTTAGGCCCAACATGAAGCAAGGGAACAGCAGATTGCCATGTTCAGGAATTTCATAGCGCCAATTTAGACTCAAAGCCATTTCAATTGTACACGCCAATGTATTCAAAAATAGATTAGGGATGAGCGGAATGCTGGACGCAAAACCAAAATGGCGATAAGAGTT
>JAQGBY010002960.1:0-20864 GCA_034698785.1 Mycogona germanica | reverse complement strand
CACCACCACCACCCACCCCACCATCACCACCGACCATCGCTCAGCCTTCCCCAACAGCAGCAGCAACAGCAGCAGCAACAGCAGCAACATCAGCATCACCACCACTCAATGGGTAGTGACGTGTCACCCTCCTCCACCAGTAGCAATTCCTCTCCGTTCGCCTATCCACCGCCGGGTTTGAACCTGAGGCCGCCGCCGCTGTCGCCCACCTCCGGCAACCACGGCAACAATTGCCCGGTGTACGCCAACACTGGTCGCCAGCAGCAGCAGCAGCAGCAGCACTCCCCTCAACCGCTTCCTCCGTCGTCCGCCTATCCCCCGCCGCCTCCGCCACCTGCCGTCGCCGACAACCGACCACGCCTTCTGTACACCTTGTCGTGTCCACCGGTCCGGGCGACGCAAGCACCACCAATGTTTGGGGTGCACCGTCAGGTCTCCGTCCCCGTCACACAGCGGGAGCACACGCCCGCTGGTGGTGGTGGCGGAGGTGGACAACAGGAGAGGCCGCCGCTTCAGCGCTACGTCAGTCGGACTCAGACCATCAAGAAGTAAGTGGCAAGAACATTTCCGGGCAGACTATAATTAATATATTAAAACAAATTGAAGACCATCACAAGGTTGGGTTCTGATGTCTGATTGGTGCTGAGCAAAATAATATAGAATTCGCATTTTAGAAGTCACGTCATGCCAGATATCATTCTGAAATAATTTTCGAGTTTTCACAAATTGATTTTTCACAAATAGTGTTAATTTTTTGTGCCTAGTAAATCTCGATGCTCTCTTGTCAAACATTTAAGATTGTTTAAGTTTGAACATAGAAGTTTATCTTTTAAAAAAATTATTTGCTCAATTTAAATGAAGAATTTAAAATATACTGAAACTTAAATGTAAAAAACATATTTGCTTTGTGTTGTATCTGGTTGCCACGTAGAGGTTACCGTTAGAATTGCTAAAATACCAAAGTTAATAGTGGTCGACATTATTCAGCCTTTTACTGAACGTCCATACTTTAATACGTAAATCTCAACAATTAAGTTGATTGCAAATGCACTTAGTAAAATGTTTTCTTAAATCACTGTAATGCCTAGATGCTTGCAAGCACAGTATACAGCTGTGCAAACAATTTTAATAATCGAATGAATGTTCCTCATTCGCAGTTACATCCGCAAGAGCACGGCCACCTTCTTTGGCGTGGACCACGAAAACGAGGAGGACCACCACCGGCGCTGGCTGGAGCGACGGCGGCGCATGGCCAGCAAGCGCTATGGCTCGCTCAAGGACGACGGAACGCAGCCGCCCAGCCGGGATGACGTGGTGGTCAGTCCTGCTGAAACGTTCGCGGCCGCTCAGTCGGTTGACACGCCCGACTCGGTGCTGAGTCGCGCCTGGAACCGCCAGGTGTCCGCCACCGTATCAGAGGCGCCGGACGGCTCTCTCACAACCGCTTCGTCCAGCGTCCGCCTGCGCACCTACCCCAGGAAGCAGAAGGACTCGGTGGTGCGGCTCACCTGGAATGGGCTCACCTATATCGCATCGGTCAGTTTGCATCACTGACGAGAATTTTTTTCCTGTTTGCTTCAGGCAATTTTTATCCTAACATACATGTATGATGTTGACTAACGTGTGCGTGTTATATGGAATTGAAAATTAAAGCATTTATTTTTCTTTTGGAACTTTGCCATACTAAAGTTGAATTCAAATGTCCTGTACCCAGAATACAAATACTCCAAAATCTTATGTTCCAAAATGTATTGCCCTGTAGTAAAACAGAATCCTCTTTTACATATTGTAATTATCCTATAGACGGTATCCCGCAGAAGGCAAAAACTGCACGCCAGTGTTCCACCTCCGAGTGTCCCAGTCACCCAAACCCATAGTCAAGGATTTCATTTGTCCAGTTTATACGACGACAGCGTTTTTGATGATAATCTCGATATGTTGCCGCCAACCACGTCATTTCCATCTCAGGTAATAATCTCAACTTTTTGTTTTGTTTACTATATTAAATTTTAAAGCTCATCTGAGTGTGGAACGAAATAAAGAAATTCGCCTAAACCTATTGAAAATATCGAAGCAATTATCATTTTTTAATGTTACAAATGGCTCTGCTTATCAAGGAGTTATTTGGACCAAAGTTGGAGTGAATCTGTTAATTTCAGATTAATTTATTCTTTCATCGGTTTACTCTTTTCTTAATCTGTGACAATAAAATATTTTAATTTGGATATATGTGATGATATTAGTGTTTTCTAATTATTTTACTTGTGTCTCTCTCTCTAGTTTGAAAGCTTTCCTAGTCCGGGTGAGGATTCCGTCATCGAGGATGTCTTCTACGACCGCATGACTCCTCCCTCTCCCGCACTGACGCCCCATATGCCCCCCGAATATATTCCACCACCTCCAGTCTTGCAGGTTCCCCCCAGCACATCGATGGTCCCTTCACCTGCCACCGAGGACGAGTAAGTACATTTCAATATTTTGACCGATTTTGAACACTACAATTTTAAACAATACATATTATATGAGAAATATTTGTTAGGACGTCTGGATGAAATTAATCGATATCTACGGCTTTTCTGAGGTTGTTGCTAAATCGGATGATTCCTATTTGGTGTGTATAGAATTGCGAGTGTGCTTTTCAGGAAGCTCGTTTTGTTTTTACGCGCCCTCTTGCAGGTCCAGGAAGGTACCGGCTCGATGGAGGAGGTCGGTCCCGGAACCGCAAGAGGTTCCCGACCAGGAGGAGCTCAGCGTCGGGATGAAACGTATGTGGAAACGGATCACCGATCAGCTGTCTGACAACTCGGATCGTCGGCAGTATGGCATTGGGGTGGTCGGCCGTTACTTGAAGAGGAGCTTCCGCAAGGAGAGGATCACGTCGGACGTGAAGGAGCAATTGGATGACATGGACGATCACAGGTTCGATATTCCAGGCAACTGGTGACACTTATGTTAGTCGAGTGATTTGTGTTTCATGCTCTTCGCGAATGTGCTGATCATATCGTAATTCTTAATCATTTTAGGCCTTTTTTTACGTACTGGGTGACTACAGTCCAGATCTTAATCACTATCATATCACTTGCTGTGTATGGATTTGGTCCGATTGGTTTTGAGCAGACACAAAGATCAGGGCTGGTGAGTTTTAGTGGCAAAATATTCTGCGGTAATCTTCCTCCTCTTCTCACAGTTTATGATCAATTGTATTTTTACTTCTGCGTTTGATTTAGGTTCTGGTAACTAGTTTGTCTTTGCAACAAGTGGATTACTACGAGCCGGACAATTTCTGGATTGGTCCAAGAGCGGTAAGTTAGCCATCATCTGTTCTTTTAGCGACTTTAATTTTATGGTTGAATGATGTTCTACTTGTCGGAGCCCCAATACATTGAAATACTTACGGTGCAATTTTATCCCGGGCTCGATTTTCGGGGCTGATTCTCGTTTATCCGGTCCCAGAGTTCTGGTGAAAAGTGTGCTAGCTGACACAAAGACTTGTTTTCGAACAAATTCTGCGTTATCATCATTCTGTTATATCCAATATTGTGTGTTCATCTGCATATAAATGTTTCTTGTTTTGACAGGCGGATCTGGTTCATTTGGGCGCCAAATTTGCACCGTGTATGAGGAGGGACCGCAACGTGCATCAGGCCATTGATCGCGACCGGTCGACGGAGCGCAATACAGCCTGCTGTATTCGAAACGACAATTCCGGTTGTGTGCAGACCTCGCGGGACGAGTGCTCTGTAAGGATGTTCCCCAGTTAGTGCTCTTCTCCCTCTCTCTGTCTGTCAGTTGTGTCGATTTCTGTAACTCTGTCCGTCCTTTTGTCTCGGTTGCAAATTGCACCCAATTTCTCAACTGTCCTTTGTTTTCATCTTCTTCTTGAGAGCGTTCTCAGTAATCAATTTCAGTCACAGTTGAACACGAGTATAATTTGTATGTTGTTTAGCTGGATCCGAATACATCCAGTGGAACACCAACAAAACATATTAACGAATTTTAAAAAAAATTACACAGAATTTTTTTTGATTATGCGAGTTAAATTATGATAACTGTTTTTATGTTTTTTGTCTTAATTTGAAAGTAACTGTGATGGCGAGTGATCAATTAGGTTTACAATGCAAGGTCTGCCGTTCAAAATAATTAAAACCACAGTATATATATATTTAAAAATATTATAAAATCGGAATTTTATTGCTCGTAGACATATCACTCTTAATGATAAACCATTGCGCTTACTAGTCTCCAAACAAAAATAGTTTCGAAATTGACATAATAAATTTGGTTTCTATATCTACTGTTAACTTCTTCTAATGATGCGAAAACTATATTAAAATAATTTAGTATCATTGATAGGAATTCATCGGAGCATATTCAGTAACAAAGACCATATTTATCTTACAACTCTACCTCTGCACTGTTACTATTGTTTCTATAGTTTATAGTTTTTTGCTTCATTTTGGCAATTTCAAAACTTGAAATCTTTATTCATAATTCACGAGACAATCGAACGTAGAGTAGCAAGATTGTTGTTAATTTCTGTGATTATTTCTGACATTTCAATGTTAATTTAATGTTTTATCATTGCACTTTGGTGGTGATTTGGACGTTTTTTTATCTCTTTCATCTCACTCTTGATACGAGGATTGCTTGCTGGGGTACGGCAGGTTCAGCATTTTATACATTTATATCACTAACCAGTGTGACATTTATCATGTGTTTGCTTTTATCCATTCCCAATTGTGCATTTGCTCTTCCTATCACTTAGTGTTTCTAATGGTGTGGTAAAATCGGTTCTTAAATTCGGAGGATAATTATAAAGTTACGAATTTTTTTACTGTAGCAAAACACATTTCACAACTACATTCTCACAATAGATGGTCATTTTCTTAGATCCGCCATCTCAAACTCAAAGTAGAGATTGGTTTTTATGGCTGTGAATGTTTACACAACTGATCGTTCTAGTTGGAATTAATTTTACCACCCAAAACTGCTAGAACATTTAAATTTGTCAAACCAAGTTGTATGTACCTGTTGAAAACACCAACATTCAATTTATTTCACCGTTGACACACTTAATTACGCAAATATATGAAATATCTAGTTCGTTTTTATATAGTGATTGATAACTTGATGCACCTATTCCACGCAAGCATTGTGCATGTTAGTTCTCCTGTCTCGTGCCTATCACATGCTAACACCAACACAAAATGACAATTTGTTTTGCATAATTTGAAGACGACACTATTAATTCATCCTTCACATAAATATATTGTCTAGCTTTACGAATGCTAACGAAAAATAACATATATTTTTTAATTTCAACTACACAACTGTTTTCACCGATTTGCATTGCTCATTACAATTTTGATTTTGCTTTAATCATCGTCCTTAGCGAAAAGTTGTTATTGGTATCAGCTCTCATACCTAGGGGTTAAATTTTATTTCAATTGACCTTGAACGAAACGTTCACAATAATTGAATCACTTATTTGACATGTGCTTTTGTTATTAATAGTTAAGAGCCGCCGCGTATTAACTTAACAAAAAAAAAGTTGCACCCAATCTACAAATAAACAAACACGTCTTCGTCTGTTTGCTGTACCAGTTGCTCTCTCAATATTCAAATAACACAAAATATTACATTCGCAGCTTTGTCAGTTACACAAAATTTGCCACTATACAAAATGCAGTAATCAGTTTGCCTCCTATATTTAGCATGAAATTTGTACTCAGCATTTAGCATGAGTTTGACATAAAATGCTGTTTACGATTTTGTGAGTGAACCCCAATCAAGTTTCTCATCCTCGATTGTTCCTTCATTTTATTTCCATCACCTTTAGACCACCATTTCAACGTGGAAGAAATGGGATTTCGATAACACGGGACCAGGTGGAAGAATATCCGGCTCAGTCTGTGGGCAAGATCCAAGGTACGTTGTGTGGGCACTCAGATTAATATGTACACTTGTACACATCGCAAACGTTTCAGCATTTACACTCTGAAATATTTCAGTTATTGCAGTGATCCTCCGTCAGCACCGCCGTACAGTTGGCCAGATGATATAACCAAATGGCCGGTAAGATCATTTAGCATTCAGTTCTTGGTCAAACTTTCCATAATTAATCTTAAAAATACAATTTGAGAATTTGAAATGAAATTCTTCTTCACTCGTATGCCAATTAATATCTGATGTAATGATGTAATTCCTTAATTCTTTTTATTCGTATACTAGTTCCTGCTCGCGGGTAGTTGCTACATGATACATGTTTATTGTAGCTGACGTTTTATTTTCTAATAATTTCTCTAAAACGTCTTATACATTTTTTTTAAAGCTTTCGCATAAAGCATAGAACGTAACCAAATTGAACTTAGATTCTAGTTAATCCGTTTTCATTTATGTTTTGTGTAGATCTGTAGGAGGAAAGTACGCAGTGATCTAAGTCGTGCTGCTCACGAACACATGGCATGTGAAGTGATTGGGCATCCGTGCTGCATCGGGATTCTAGGAGAGTGTCACATAACCACTCGAGAATACTGCGATTTTGTAAGAGGATTCTTCCATGAAGAAGCTGCTCTCTGCTCTCAGGTAGTAAATATGCTGTTTCGTTTAAGATGATATCTGCGAGGTTTACGGCATTTATTTTTATATTCCTAAATTGAGAGTCCAGGTAGAGTATACCTGTTTGTTTCTTTTGTGTAAGTACGAGTGTGAAAGCTGCTCCACCTTAAATTGAAATGACCACTTATTTGGAATTACTTAACTTGCATTAATACATATTTTATTGGCATTTTAATTTCGAAGAATTGACGAATGCGTGATTACAATTACAATATGTACCCACAAGCAGCCCCGTATGTAGGTACAGTTGTAATTTTATAAAGATGTAATAAATAATTTGCGTGTTTACCTACGATTTATACGATTTCATAGGTTTCTTGTTTGGATGACATATGTGGCATGATTCCCTTCTACAATCCTGATGTGCCGGACCAGTTCTATAGGCTGTGGACCTCGCTCTTTCTTCATGCTGGGTACGCTGCTTGTTGACAAGATACCACTTTAAAAAATCATATTTTGCTTTTGACATTCCTGACATCTTATCTGTTGCGAGGTATTCGTTACTTTTTATTTATTTCTGACCCGCGATTCATTATTCAAATAACAATTTTCAAGCAAGTATCCGAGTTTCGTTGTTTAGTTGGCGACCTAAATTAATCAGCATTTATTATTATCTTTTGAGAAATTTGTCAGCCTTATTGATCCTGTATAAATCAACATTTAGCTTTCAGAAATGTCTAATGTTTTTCCCTATTAATGAATTTCTGCTGTCATGATATGGATTTTCTATTCGTTTGTTGTGGTTGAGGGTGTCGGGATTTATTTTAACCAGTTGGATTTGTTGCCATTTCTCACCAAACAGGTTAGTTCATCTTTCAGTATCTGTGCTGGTGCAATTTTTTCTAATGCGAGATCTTGAGAAGCTCACCGGTGCTCTTAGGATAAGCCTCATCTACGTAGTAAGCGGGGTTGCCGGGAATTTAGCCAGTGCCATCTTTGTGCCGTACAGAGCTGAGGTAAGTGTAACAATTTACCTTTATCTACCTTTGATCAATAGAAAATTGTTGGTATATATCAAATTTT
Organism: Mycogona germanica; assembly: GCA_034698785.1. Taxonomy (NCBI): domain Eukaryota; kingdom Metazoa; phylum Arthropoda; class Diplopoda; order Chordeumatida; family Chordeumatidae; genus Mycogona; species Mycogona germanica. The sequence goes on along the minus strand of JAQGBY010002960.1, from coordinate 13,223 downwards.
GAAATTGTTTATATTACTGGTCTCTGTGTCTACAGATTATATAAATAGTCCATTTCAATTTTCCAATTTAAATCGCAAAATATATTTGCCTTCGATAGTATTATTTTTCAATTAACAGCATAACGTAGTCATTTTTTTTTCATTGTTGTTTTTTTTTTATTGTTATAAATAATTCTTCGAGTTATTTTTTAGTTAATAATTTATTGATGTGCGCGTGTATGCATTCAAATGTGAATTATTACGAAAATTGGAACGACTCGTCTTCACCCAGTTGGGCGTCTCGGCGGTCCCGGGTTCGATTCTCGATAAAAAATAAGTTACTCACACTCACTTGTTGATATTTTCTGTTAATTTGTTCACATTGTTCAGGTGGGTCCCGCGGGCTCCCAGTTCGGTCTTCTAGCGTGCCTCATCGTTGAAGTCATCCACTGCTGGCAGATGCTGAAGAAGCCGGGCATGGCGCTGGCAAAACTCTTGGTGATTGTTCTCGTACTTTTCATCCTGGGCCTGCTGCCCTGGATCGACAACTATGCGCACCTCTTTGGGTTCATCTTTGGTTTTCTACTGTCCTACGCCCTGTTGCCTTTTGTGTCTTTCGGCGTGTACGATCGTCGGAAGAAGGTCACCCTCATCTGGATCTGTCTGCTGATCGTCCTCACCCTCTTCAGCATTCTGCTGCTCCTCTTCTACATCTATCCCATCTACGAGTGCGAGTTCTGCAAGTACTTGACTTGTTTGCCCTTGACGCAAAACTTTTGTACGACACAGGATATCAATATCACTAGCAGAAGACAGTTATGAGATGCGGGTGTGCACAGAGATATTTTGTAAATTAATGAATAATAATAATAATGAAAAAAAAACTCCGAACAAAAAGGAACATCAAACGCAACTGTAAAAGAAAAAAAAACAAAAAAATGTACAGCAATTTAATCGCAGGAAGAAACATCGGTCTCGAAGCGCATAGGAATAACTGAAACTTAGAAACCAACCTCCCCCGAGTGGTGCCATCAAATGCTGTCCACGGACAACGGGGACGGCATTCCTGGCTGCTCCCGCACCAGGATCACCTCCACCTTTGTCGCGTGGTTAGCCCTTCCTTTTCTTGGCGGAGTCCGATCTGCCCACTTCTTGTGTACATTGTGCTTGTCAGATTCTAAATATTTTCCCAAGTGCCAAATAATATAACTGAGACAACGTTTAACAAAATACAACCGCGAGGCTCCCATCGTTGTTTATTATTATTATTATTTGTCGCACCACATAAGAAACAATTTGCCAAACCTTTTATTTTCACAAACATTTTGTTTCGGAAATAGGGGAACAGCCAATGTGTTATTTTCCAATGTACACTCATTTTTTTATTTTTACAAATTTTGAATGTGCCAAGACTGGCCACGCACACAAGCAACCGAATTAGCCATATTCTGTTCCACTGAATAACCGGTAAAGCGCAATTTTGAAAACACTCACATTTTTATGTCAAAAATACGGTATTCTCATTTTGATCATTTGCTGAAATTTTTTGGAACGCGGAATCCAATGCAATTAGAGAGCAACTGACAAAATATTTGTTATTCAAAAATTTAATCGATAATTAGTAAATGTGAGCCAAATACTTTTTTATACGATTGTTTGGGTGCCTGGGGTGGTTCTTTGTTCTTTCCAATGATTATTTACTCGTATATTCATTTATTTTTTACGGAGTTTGACGTCACTATGTGTGCGTGGAACAGTTTTCATTAGTGAATTTTTCACTCATTTATATTGTGCGACTTACCAAACTTCAATTAATGCCGACGTTTTATTATTTTTGTTTCAATGTTAATGCATTGAGAAATGTTTTTTTAACGATATTAAGATAAATTATTTCAAGAAGACTATGAGCGTCATCACTGAACAGATTCAAAATTAAACTGCATTTAGCTTGACGGACTTGAAAATGGCAAGGTTGGGGCTCAAGTGAAAATATAATTGACGTCAACGTATCCGTAAAGCGAGTACAAGTTGTTTGGCCGCAGTATTGCGCATTCAAAAATGTGTACCGGCAGACGATTACGGATTTTTATTATTGGCACCAACTATATCTTCATTTATGGCGCAGGATATATATATATTTTTCGAATGGCATGAATACATGGTATGAACCAATCGGACGATTATATGGATTAGCAAATTGCAAAGTTGTTTGAGACCATTGCCAAATTATGTTTTATTCGTGTCAAGTTAGTTAATTTAAAATTTGGTATACTGAAATACTGTTTAATTACTAGTTACATCCAGGTATTCATATTCGTATTTTGAGTGCACTAACTTGCTTGTTGGTAAAATGCAGCAGAAGAGGTCTTCTGCTATCAACATGCGAACAATTTTTACATTTATTAATTGGTAATTGTTTTGAAAAACAAAAAGTTATCGAGGTTTGGCCAATTTCGTACACATTATTATGTTGCCCAATTTAATAAAGTTATCTAATATGTATAATTATTCTTAAATTAAAGGTTGACAAAGGATGCATGAATTTACCCGGTATAGGTTTAAAGTTTTAAAAATTGGACTGGTTTTTTGATTGATTGTGTTGCTGGACAGCTACATAATATTGTTTGATTATGGAGTTGATAATTTTCTGGATAATTGCCCGGGTTTTTAATATGATTTTTGATTGGCCTTCTGATAAATCCATACAATGCAAGTCTTGTTAAACAAGCCTTAGATTTCTAAGAAATGTGATGAAGTTGATTCCTTGTATTCGGAGGCAATGAATTAAAAGGCTGATCTAAAATACTCATTTTACTTGTATTTTTTCACTGGTTGTCTTTTTTTACATTAACAAAAGAGAGTTCTTATTTTTCTTGTTGCCGTGAGAATTATTTCTTGTCAATTATATTCGGTTTATCACGATAATTCTAAAATTACCACTATTTTTTCGTGTAAGTTTCTATTAACTATTTGAAAGTTTTCATTTTGAAAATCGCGCGCCTCAAAAGTTCGATGTTAGGCGATCGATAATAGTGCATTATCGATATTTGTGATATCGGTATACATCGATGTTGCGATGTTTTGAAGATTGATTCCTATCGGAGGAGGGTGCGTTTATCTATAAGGTAGATCATATGATTTCTTGCGTGTGTGCGTATGGGCAGTGCACAAGAGAAGTGGAGCACATCCATATGTCGATTGCGATCTTATTGTGCGGGTGCAAACGAAAAATTGACTGAACCGCTGAATGCGGGAGTCAAAACAGAGGATCAAAGGTCACTTCAAAAAATGGCTTCGCCCGAGCGTGATGACAAGCTGCGATTGCGGAGAGCCCAAAGTGTTAACAGGGCCGAAGATATTTCCTACGAGGAGAAAAAGGAGAGAGCCAAACAGCCGGACAAGCCGTAAGTATACGTTTTAAAACACGAAACATCGAACCCCTTACCAGTTCCGTGTATGTTCCTTGGGAGAAACTTTTGGTGTCTCAATTTGGCCATGTGGTTGACGCGCAGATCAAACCAGTGTCTAGACTTCTCATCTCATTTTTCACACTCATGCACTTCGTGTCTTTACGTCAATGTTAATTAGTTCAAAGTACAATGCGTGAATGGTCGTAACGAATGGCTAAAAGTGCTAGTTGCAACGAAATTCTTCGTATAGCTCTTAAAACTGCCAACTTGTTTGTCCCTTGTTTGGGGGGGAGCTCTTTGACCTTTGATTTGTACTATCTGTGCCCTTTTTATGATGAGGTGTCAAGTAATTTTGAATGAACCGAAAAAATTGAAATCACTGTTGCAGCATTCCTCATGAATGCTAGCCATCCTCTAAAAGTCTAACTACTATTGTCTACTGTCTGTCTACTGTTAAGCTACTAAGGCAGATTTTAGGGTAATCACTAATTAGACATTTTAAAGAAAAGAAATTGACATAATAAAGATTTTTCAGATCTGATGATCTTGGAAAATCTGATATTTGGAGCGAACTTGAATCTTGATGGGTTTCATTTAGAACTAAAATTTAGCAAATAATTCACCGATAGAGAAATTAAACTCAGAAAGCATTGTACAGACAAGGCTGTACGAAGGTCACGCGAACCTTGACCCACCGATTATAACCTGTGAATCTCGTAATTTCGTGTTAATGCCAGACTGTCCAGAAACAGATATGTGCCTGTGCGCCTTGGATCTGTTGCTCCTGAATCTGGATGTGCGCCAAACCTTTTAATCGTAAACAAATTATAGTTGAACTTGCGTTGAGATTTATTTAGTCTTGTCACCAAGCCATGACTTTTATTTGACCTTCCAATTGCGTAGCTATGAGATCCCAATTTTCAAGGTTAAATACCTACTATAGTGATTATGATTTATATAACTAACTAAACCCATTTTCTTCAGCCCAAATATTAAATTCTGAGTTTCTAACCACAATGTATGTACCTGTAGAATAAAATGTATCTGCAGAAAGTGGTCCGAGGATATTAGCTACATTATGTGCTTGCTCATGAAATTTGGTGTACAATTGAAACAACAATAATTGAGTAACAATTGAATATATTTTTTCCCCTTGTAACCTTAAAACAGAGTTTCGGTCGTTTCTTTCTTTAATAGAATTCACCATCCTAGCACATCTCTGTTGAGTTCGACAAGCGGATTCGACAACTATAGGGGCATATTAAATTTGTGTATAGTATTACTGGTAAGCGGTTGGTCATCAATTTGTTAAAATTCGCTGGTGTGATGCCAATTTATAATGAACGAACCCACGCTTGATAAAATTGTTCTTCGTTCCAGGTACTTTCTAATGGCAGAGTAGCTCTTGAGAACATAATAAAGTGAGTTTCTGCTACGTGTGATAATTTATTTATCTTTCTGTTGATTAATGATATTTTTGTTCAGGAATTCCTTTTTATTGCTTGGCATTGTTACAGTTTATTTAAAATTTTAAAACAATCCTGTTCCTGTGTTCTAAAATATTTTTGCGTTATTTTTTTTAGATATGGAATCTTGGTGGATCCGTTGCAATGGATGCAAATGTTTATTCAAGAGCCGTTCTATTGGCCCAGTATCAATTTAGTAATGCGTAGGTATTCTTTGTAGAAATAATTGTTGTAGGTCATCTGGGTTTTTTTTAGTGGGCGTTCTGGTCCAACTAAACCCATAGTGTGTCTGTTTTTAGCTATCTTGTCCCGATATTTCGATGTCTGTCAAAATGTGTGTAGATAAGCTGCGTGCTACCCGAATAAGTAAATGACATCACATGAGTGATTTACTGGCGTCTGTTCAGATACCGTTTGGACATAGCAAATATTTGTTCTTCATATCAGCTTTACATTCTTATTTTTCAGTTTGCAACGTCTTCATTTTTGTTTGTTACAAATTGGAAGTATTGCTATCAAAGGTACGGTTCAATCACGATATCTCACGATTTCACATCTGACAAACCCGATAATGACCAAAACGTGCATCCTACAAAATGCCATTCAACGTTTCTTAACAAAACAAAAACAGCCAATGTGATACGTGCCTTGACCTGAAGAGATAGTAAATTTTATTCCTTATTTTCATTTTTACAATTTCAAATACGTCCCGGTATTTTTGAAATTAGTTGACAACCAATAAACGTGAAAATAAATTAAAAAGAAACTAAGCTATATTTTAATAAAGATAAGCTCTTAAACTGTTTTTATTTTTTACTTTAATTATTCTTATGTTATATGAGAAATTGTTAGATAAAATATTCGTGAATGTTTGTTTAAAGCAGTTAATAGTTGAAATGACATTTTTTCTTTTGACATAACATAACTACAACTGTGGTTCAGAATTTTTCCAGTTTCGATCACCGATGTTTTCTTTTTACCTTCAACAGAATTCCATATCTGAGAGAATTGCCTGGAACCTCCATATCGTCAATTTGATCGTAATCCTTGTTTTCCCGGTCATCTATGTGTTGAACGTCACGGTAACCCCGGTGGGCGCGTCGTTCGCCCTGCTGGGGGTTAGTTGTGTGTTCCTGAAACTCGTCTCGTACCTGGGCGTCAACAAGTGGTGCCGCGAGGATCGCAACAAATATCCGTCCACCAATCGCCGAAGGCGATCGTTCTCGATGAACTGTGAGTTTAGTCTGGAATTTTAACTTGGTAGTAGTTTGTGATATTTAGATGTTGTGCACATTTATATCTCTTCCAATGCACTATACTATAGCTAAAGCAACTGTTGGAATCGACAAGCAGGAGACTGACTTGGTTTCATATCCGGACAATTTAAATTTGAAAGGTAGTGATACCCGTACATTTTCTATTTTTTTAATTGTCCAACCGCAATACCCAAGTCTCCGCATGTGTATTGGCTTAACATACAAATTTATGAATTTATTTGGGATAATGAAGGTGTAAATTGAAAGCAAGAACTAATATCATTTGTCAATTGAGCTTACTAATATATTCTGCGCTGGTGTTTGCATTTACATTTATAATTTCATATATGCAGTTCAGAAATTTAGGGATCGATAATTGGTTTTGTAATAACTGGGCGCATTTGTATTTTGTAATTAAGTAATATTTATTGCTATAAGAGATTATTTACGCTCGTTCTATCAATATTTTGCCTTTGCTCTCGGTCAATGCTCGACACCTTGCTTAAATGGTTAATGATGTATAATGTGGTGCGATTTGGTTGTGCCCTTTCAGACCTGTACTATTTTCTTCTTGCACCAACCCTCTGTTACGAGCTAAACTTTCCAAGGTCCGCACGCATTCGCAAGCGCTTTCTCATGGCTCGCATTGCGGAAATGGTACTTTTCTTTTTACCACTTTTTTAAAATATTTGCTGATACACAAAGCTTCATTTCTCTTCTCTCGACCACCGAATGCAATTCAGAGAACTAGATTTGGTTTTGAAATGTCTTGAAAAGGTCTTGTAAATGGTGGTGGTAATTACGACATTTGCTCAAATAGATTTTAGATTTCGTCAAAATTGATGTTGCTGCACAATAGTGACTTCCGAAGTACATGGGTGTGACAATATATTCAGGGATCTAAAAATATGGAAGTTCTCATCTATCTTCTCTGGATGAAGTTTGGTGGTCTGGTCCTCCGGTGACTAACGTTAGGTCGCGGTCTCATCCGATTGCGTCGAAATGACCCCCTGCGTTTTCAGTTGTTCCTGGTGCAGCTCTCGTTGGGACTCATCCAGCAGTGGATAATTCCGACCATCAGAAATTCGATGACGCCATTCAAGGAGATGGACCACTCTCGAATCGTTGAGCGCCTTCTGAAGCTGGCCGTGCCCAATCATTTCATCTGGCTCATTTTCTTCTACTGGTTCTTCCACTCGTGTATGAACATCCTCGCTGAACTGTTGAGATTCGCTGATCGAGAATTCTATCGTGATTGGTGGTAAGTGGAATTTTATTTTTAAAGTTGTGACTTGTTTTTTTAAATATTTGGGTTTTGAAAGAGTCACCAGCGTTTTCGCCTCAAACTCCGCCACATGTCACTTTCATGTCAATTTGGGCTGTTCAAGTTTGTTTTGGTTTGATACGCAGTCGCTACTTACGTGAAGAATGTTGTCAGATACTCACTGGATTGTCTTGGTTGTCTTTCGTTGATTAGGAATTCCGAGAGTGTCCAGTATTTTTGGCAAAATTGGAATATTCCGGTTCACAGGTTCTGTGTCAGGTATGCGTATATTTATTACTTTTCCTTGTTTCGGTATAAATCGGTTCAACATTTTTCCTTCTAGAAAGTATTTCATATTTTTTAGACATAACTTTTAGACTCTGGTAATCTGAAAATACGAAAATAATTTCTCATATAAAAGAATTATTTTTTAAGTTGCATTTCTTGTATGAAATGTTATATTTCTGAGAGCGTGGGCTCATTATAATAAATAGCGAGTTGTGCCCGGGACAGCGCTAACAACACTAAAAAAAACTAACAGTCTGCGATAAACTCTTAGACTTTTTAGAAAGAGTTTATCGTAGACTCTGTTCGTCCGGCGCTGTCCCGGGCATAACTCGCTGTTGTATATATTCAAGACTTCCTATTCTCGTTATTTGTGGGCTCATGTTCTCGTGTGTTTCGTCAGGCACGTATACCTTCCTCTGCTAAAGAAAGGAGTGAGTAAACACAATGCATCTATTGCAGTGTTCCTGGCCTCGGCATTTTTTCATGAGGTATTTTTCAGTTTTTTTTTAATTTGCTCGAGCACACGAAGATGCTTGGAATTTTAGATTTGTTTCTACGCATAATTTATATTTAAATGTCATTCGATCTTCCAGTACCTGGTCAGCGTTCCTCTGAAGATGTTCCGTATGTGGGCTTTTATGGGGATGGTCAGCCAGGTAAGAATTTATTTTCAACATTACTAAATCTACGTGTACGATTCGGTCCTGCAGAAGCAGTTCTAACACTTCGTCCGATCTATTAATGTTTGCTGATTTGAGTGAATCATCATTAGATGTTCTCATTAAACATTCAGTTGGAAACTAAGAGTAATATTTTTTGGGATTTGTTAAATTTTGCAGGTTCCTTTTGCTTGGTTTGTCAGCAAGTTCCTGAGTGGCAAATACAGTAACATGGCAGTCTGGATATCTTTGATAATCGGTCAGCCCTTGGCGATCCTTATGTATTACCACGACTACTATATTCTCTTCTATGACAAAGAGCAGACGTAGATAGAAATGAGGTGTACCTATTTTTGAATGAAGAAATATCTGTATATAAAAATGGTCGATGGACGGTCAAAGATAAGGTTTCTATACGAATTGTGTAAACTTGCAAGTTTACATGCACTTAAATTTATTTTTCATAAAAATTATAACAAACAAATTACATAGTAATGTGTGGAAGATGATAAACGTCCGTAGAACATATGTTGTAAAATAGAACAAAGGTGTACAACTAAATATACATTTTGTTTTCTCGATTGTATTCAAGTCTAACTATTGTTATGTCTCCGTAAATAATGTGATCCAAAAGAATTTTGATATGAAGTGAAGGATAATGCATTTACTTAAATATTTCTGACTGTCTTGCAATGGTTTATCCTGGCAATAATTAAACTATATCCAGAATGCGGCATTTACATATATATTGCAATATTACAGATGGGATGTCCAATAAATATTTTTGACTTTCACAATTTCCAATCATGTTACTCAACCTTTAAACACAACACCATCCGCTAGTCAACTATTTTAATATTGTAAAATAGCCGCCGATGAATTTTTTGCGAGTAGTTTAGGGGTCTTTTGACTGAATATCCTAACTTAAATCGTGCCACAATTTGATCACAATGCTCTTCAGCCAATCATGATTTCACATTTAATAATCAACATTTTGGCAAATAACGTAATACAAACCAATTTCTCTAGTCTAAATTTACAACAATTTTTTGTTTTTGAGACTGCGCTATTTTTAAATAGTGGTCCAGAAACATTTATTAACAATAAACATACACCACGTTTTGTAGTCGTCGAATGTCCTATGCAGTTGAAACAAGTTCCGTTGCTTTTAGGATTTTCTTGTCAATTTTGTGTAACTTACATCTGGTTAATTCCTTTTTATTAAGCAGTTTCCAGTCATATTTTTTGCGTCCACTGTTATTAAATGCTTTTTTTCCCCCAATATATTTTATTATAACGTTTTGAGTTGCCGTGTTTGTTACAATACATGTGAACTATTTTGATAACTGAATTAAAAATGATTCAAACTTTTAAATGATAATACTCGTACAATCACTTGAACTCGTTAAGTTCAAAACAACAAGGCCACTCAGAGTATTCAAAAAACATTTTGTAGTTAACTGATATACGTGGAGGCAGATATGTTGTCTGGCCGGCTACTTTATCTTGTAATTTAATCAGGAAACTGTTGCGATACGGATGCTATTCATGTAATTGGAAGCTGAGTTGGTGAGCGATACCGTTTGTATTATATTGATTACTTAGACAAACTTGTATTACGAGTAGAGCGGCTGTCAAACGTTCTTACTGGTTAAGATATCAAAGCTATTTTTGCAGTTCTGATTAGGTTTATATAAGCGGGTTCAAATTATTAAATTTTATTAGGAGTATATGTTCTGTTTCTAATCAATTGCACTTCTGTGTAAATTGGTTCTTCGTTTTTATGAATAATCTTTTTAAAAGTTAGTTGTGAAGCAGAAAGCTACTCGTATATTATATTTTTCTAACGAACAGCTAACGCCAAACAAGGGTCGCCCTTCAGAGGGATTCTAAATTGAAGATTATAAATGCTATGATCTTGAAATATTTGTTATGCCAAGATCTATATTGAAAATTTGTACTTTCGTATAACACTTGATTAAAAATGACCTGCAGTCGTGAATCAAGGTCTGCGCTCATCTGCTCATCTAGCTATCATCAGTTCAATCGATTCAATCTTTTTTTCATTTGAAGTTTTTAGTGTGATTTTTCCGTAAATAGCCAAGCGGACGCTGCTCTATGAAATGTCACCTGAGACATTGGCACATTGACAAGTCGTCGTTTTTCAAGCTCGAATATAGTTAGCGATAGTTAGTGGCATCTAAAAAATTTGTTTTCACAATCTTTACATCTGTAAATATGCTTATCACCCGTTTATTATTTATCTAGATAAACGAACCATAATTCCCCCGTTACTTTCACAAATGACAAATTTATACATGTAGTTAATGTCTGTTTATCGAATGAAAAATTCATTTTCGTGTCACATTTAACATTAATTGCGGTGAATGTCGAATTAGAATGATCAATTGAATCATCTCAATTTGGAATAAATTGAGGTGTTTTTCTAATATTTTGAGAATTTTATTCTTAAATTTTTTGTTCGCGAATGATGAGTGATTGATTACATGTCTGCGTTGGGCACCACGTTACAGGCACCTGCAAATATGTCAAATGCTTTGGCATCCTCACACAGGAGAGGATATTATATAATACGTCATCGAAGACGTGCTTAGAGCAGAACCTCCTCTCTCACGTCACGATACTGATCGATGACGCTCATGCTGGAGCCGGTCCGCAGTAACGGCGCCCATTTCTGCTGGTTGGTGGGCCTGCTGTGCACGTCAGTCTGGTAGGGTGGAAACGACCAGCGGGACACGACCACTTCCGGTTGATCGCCGTTGTCGATGGAGGGCGCGTCGGAGTTGGGGCTGGTGCGTCGCCAGTGAGCCATGTGGGGAGAGTTGGCGTCGGACACGGGTTGGTGATGCGCCCAGTGGTGCTTCTGATTCAGGATCACTATCCGGCCGTCCGTGTTGACGGCACTCTGTTGGCTGCCCAGGTTGTCCTGGCTGGTCGGGTTCACGTAGCTATGCTGGGGCGACTGTTTTGGCGGTTCCTGATCCGGTGTGGTGGCCGATGGACTCGTTTCCTGCTCCTGCCAGCAGTAGTTGCGGGTGGCTGCCTCTTCTGCCTTGTCTGGCGCTTCTTCGACGGTAGGACTGGGAGTCCGATCTCTTGCCGGTGCCACCATGATTTCGGTAGTGGAGCAGTGTTTCGGACTAGTTTCTTCATCTGAGAACGACAAATTCATTTATTTATTTTATCACTAAAGTATTTTTTTGTAATTTGTTGGTCCCACTGTAGTTTTTCCAAACACCATAGTTAAATTAATGATTGAAAGGTATGTTTGAGAATTTTGTAATCAATCTTTAATGATTACTTTGTCTTCCAAATACTGATTTAATTGACAAAGTTTCACTTACAATTACAAATTAACAATCCTACATAATCATAAAAAATAGCAAATTTTAATGTTTAATTAGTTTTTCGAGTAATTTAATTGACAAAGTTTCACTTACAAATTAACGATCCTAAATGATGCATAAAAAATAGCAAATTTCAATGTTTAATTAATCTTTTATCAAATCTAATTTATCGAGTTCATGCTACCGAAAGCGACACAGATTAACTAGTAATTTAGAAAAACTAGTAGTTAATCTGTGTCGCTTTCGGTAGCATGAACTCGAAAAATTAAATTTGATAAAAGAGTAATTAAACATTTAAATTTGCTATTTTTTATGCATCATGTAGGATCGTTAATTTGTAAGTGAAACTTTGTCAATTAAATCGGTATTTGGAGAACAAAAGTGATCATTAAAGAATGACTACAAAATTCTCAAACATACCTTTTGCGGCTTTTCAAAATCAACAAACCTTTTTTATCTATGTATTTCAATAGTCAACTATCTACGTAGATAATCATTTGGAGAAGATAGCGAAATTACCCCGCTATCTTGCAATCACACAATGCTCCGGTGTTATGCGGTGAAAACATTATATCTCCGCTGCCCATTGTTTGCGTTATGAAGCTGCTCCATAATAATTAATTTAGAACAAAGATTTGAAAGCAAATCTTTTTAAGTTTCCTAGAATTTGTTGAAAATATTCATGTGTCTGTTTCGATTCCGGCCACATAATTTTATTTTCGTGGCAACGTTCAGCATGTTTGTCAAGATCCACGTATTTTTAAAATCCTTCATCGGTGTAATTTTTACGCCGATGATGTACATCTACAGAGGATGTGTCTCTCGCCATCGCCCTCATGACTTATTGAATAAAAAGAATATAAGAATATAAGAACTTGATATTGAATAAAAGAAGCAAGATGTATTCCTCACCAAATCTCGGAGTACCGTTTTCACTTTCGGAGCACGCCGCGTTGTTGCTCTCTTTCAGTTGCATCACTGTCGTGAGACTGGTCTCCCGTATGATCTGGTTGGGTCGGATGGGCGAGAAGTGCGTCAGGTGTTCCAGGGTAGATGATGGCGGGTGGTGGGCGGGTTGTGGTGACATGGTCGCCATCGGATTGTTCTCGGACGAGGAGCAGCTCATCCGGGAAGCAGGTGGCGTGCTTTGGGCGGGCGAGTTGTCACCGGATGTGGGCGATTCTGTCTGCGACTCCTCCTCTATCACCTTCTCCATGGTCGAAATTGTTTTCGGACTGGAAGGCACGTTGGTGTTTAGATGCTGGAAAGTGTTGACTCGACGAGGACTGGGGGTGGCGGTTTGATCGTCGGCACCGAATTGGGCCGGCGACCTGGCCTGACTTGCTGCAACATGGTCACCGTGATTCATGGCCGGTGACACTTGATTTTTCTGAAATTTTAATATCTCATTTAATAATCAAATTGTATTATACTGAGGGAATGACTTTCAGACTAACGTACGACTCGTCGTAGCCCAGTCGGTTTAGCGACTGACTGTGGTTTCGGCGGTCCCGGGTTCGATTCCCGGCGCGG
>JAQGBY010002959.1:0-20865 GCA_034698785.1 Mycogona germanica | reverse complement strand
ACATTGTTTAAGCGATCTTGTAGCCGTTCACCCTGAGTTCGCGTCCAGCGAGTCATTCAATTCTAAATAATATTTAATTATTTGATCTATTCGACAACGAATATTTTCCAAGCCCAAAAGATATTCTTAAACATGAACAATTTTATGCGCTCACCTAACATGTTCGACCAATGATTACGATTCCTCAGACATTTTCTAGTCATTTCTTAGTGAACAAAATTTCGTATTTACCTTGGGCCATTGTCCGAGGTAAATAGTGTACACTGTACAACACAGTGCGCAGTACTTCAAAGTTCCTAACTGCACACCAAGAGCATTGAAGGTTGTACTCATACTTTCTTCCTCGGTATCTATCTAGATTGTCTCGGTTTATTAATCACATTTCTCATCGATGGGTTTCTGCATCCGCATTGCGACGTTGACGATTACATGGGCTTAAATTCATCATATGGCCTCTGTGCATGCCGTTAGGATTAATAGCGCGCACTGTTGGTGGACCGTTCGCTTCAGTTATAATATATCGAACGATAAGGCGCAATCGATATTACAGTCTACAAGTGGGTTTTAACAAGTGGGTTTTAACAAGTGGGTTTTAACAAGTGGTTTTAAACAAGTGATTTTTAACAAGTGGGTTGAATTATTATCTCAACGTGTCGCTTATTTAGATATATTTTTGTGTAAAACAATGGCACTTCTTTTAATTTTAATGTGATTTTATATCATCGTTTGCAAAATTATGACATTCTTTTCTTTTTTTTATACAAATTTTCACAAATGAAAGCACACCACCTGTTGCGATAACAGGCAAAATTCCAAACTTGAACCGAGTCATTTTTAAGCTTCAAGTTCAAAAACTGTTAACTCGTTGAGTTTTTGTCCTCACAAATTGCATGACTAACATATTTTCTTATTTTCTTGCCGAAAAAAGTAGGAATAATTTAAAAACTGCGGTCATTCAATCAAAATACAATTGAAATCGCCATAGACCTTCATCTAAACCTTCAAGACAATTTTCAGATCCTAAATTCTAGGAAGAAGAGTTACTCTGCTCGTAATTCCTTATGTAACCTTTCTCGGAAAAGCCATTGGTGTTTGGAAAACTTAGTTGCCGTCAGAAAAAACGGTTTCCAGCAATAAAAAATAATTGGTAATATTAAAAAGTTGATAAATTGTTCTTTTTGCCTCGCTCAAGCGACAAGTTATAAATTTTAGATTGTAAAACCCCAGTAAGTGTTATTTTTTTAACCCCCCTAATTCTTACTCAAATGGATTTGACAGATCTTAAGGGCGCATAATCCAATTATCCATGTTCTGTTGGAGACTTTCTATAGCTTATTTATCACTATTAATCCAATTATCGAAGTGCAACATTTTTCTTTGGAACTCCGCTTATTTATTTATCAAACAAATGGTACGGGCTGCGCTACGGTAGGCACTCGTACTAAGCTAGTACATCTTGCTATTCTAATCTCGAAACCTAGCTTACATCTACTCGGTAAAGCTCGGAATCTAATAAACAAGAGAATTCGCTGGGAATCAGACTCATTGCTGTCAAATACAAGGAGAGTAGCTAATTTGTCTTCAGTAATGAATTGAAATAACATTTGGTACAACATTTGTTAATGTAGGATTAAATATTTATTTATAAATTCTACTCAGCAACCAAAAATATGATTATGTTGATTAGATTAAGTAAAAAGCTGATTATATCAATATATGTTGAACAATTATCGTAAATTGTTATAAAATAAAATGCTGATTATATCAATATATGTTGAACAATCAATCATCGTAAATTGTTATAAAATAAATTGCAAAGTGGCAATAATATGTTTAACTTCAATTATTTTAGCTAAGCTTTTGTCATGTATTATTGCAATCAAATAAAAAACGAAAGCAAAATTGACATTGATTAAATCAATGATCAGGTGCGTTATCAGATTATCTGTTCCTTCGGCTTGTGTTTTATCAATTGGTCAATGTCGTCCGCCATCAACGACCGTCGCAAAGTAAATACAATATATGAATATATAAATATATAATCAGGGTTTCATTAACTATATTCAATTATGCATTCCCTTTAATAATAAAAAGAAAGTATGTTCTGAACCGCACAAAATTTCCTCACCCATTTTACCAGCTAGCTTTTGGGAGTCATAAACGGCTAGCATCAAATCAAAAGTTTATTAAATTACCATACAGCCACCACATGGCAGAATGTAACCTTGATGCTCAAATGACCTCAATATAACCTTTAAAATATCCATTACCAGAATTGTTCAACAGACAAAGTTGCAATTTTTCCAGACAGTGTACCAAATATCATAGTTCGGTTTCATTTAACAAACACTGGGAGACCATGTAACCCGCTGCTTACTCCTTCTATATTATGTATGGAACTCAATTATTGAAATGAATCAGAATAAGCAATTTTCCATCTCTATTTTGAGCATTAATATCTTTAATGCGCGTTGATAGAAAAATAAAGTCAAAAACAACGTTTTACCATATGAATAAAAAGCATATTTGAGTAAGAGGCAGTCTTTAAAAAGCATTCCTTTTATTCTTTCGTCTTAATCATCATCAAAGGCCGAGAAAGCCAGTATTATCCATAATGCAGAGTAGATCTTCCAGATACTTTAGCTGAACTCACGAAAATATTGAAATAAGAAAATATTGTTTGTAAATTCGTTTCTATTCAATCGATTTTGTGACCCAACCCAGCGTTCATTGGCTCAATGACTTTTGGAAATGCTTTTTTATCATCCATGTATCACTAACAAAATCTGATTGAGAAGTCTTTTACTGTACGCGACGAAAGAGTCAGAGGTAGCAAAAATCAAATCATATTTGACCAACTTGTAGACGGATATATAAAATATGAACAGCCACCAGGGTAATACGCCGCCAATACCCCGAAAGAGAAATACAAAGTTTGTGTAAAAAAAATAAGGCTTTTGTGCCTTACGGTCACAAATGAAACAAACTTTCACAGTATATAGGGTGACATTCTGGTACTTTTAGTTTGAAAAAATGGTCCTTTCCCTAAATATCTCATCAGATTTTAAAAATTGTAATCCACTAAACCAATAAAAATTGAATCTTTATGAGCGCACCAAAAGACAAGATTGACAACCTTAGGTAAAAATTAAGCATAGCAAAGCCATCTAGGGATGATTCGATGAGTCGCGAGCTAATAACAAGCTCGCGTGTGTACGCTGGGATCAATTCTCCACGATAACACGGGTAGTCATGTCTGTATCGCAATAACCAATCTGTTGTTTCACGGAAGCCTCATAACAAGACAGCTAAAGGTTTCATGCCGAAATTACGCAACAAGCCACACGAGGTAAACATGCAATGCTGGGGATCCTAATGTCCCAATTACAACAACCCTTGATACGTTTCTTAGATCACCGCCAGTATCATGCGCGTTGCGCCGAAAGTGCGCATTGGGGAGACATCTGGGATCCGATCCAGAATTGATTAAACGTGCGGTTGCTCTAGGAACCTCCTGGCAGGTCCATTGAGGAGTCACCACGTCACTTCATTTGCATACTGAATCGCAAATTAGACGTCGCCAAAAGAAATATTATTGGTTGTGTTAAAGCATCAAGAAGTTTTTGTAGAAAATGTGGTTCTGGGAAATGGAAATTCCTCCTCGATCGAAATGAACGCTCACTCTTATATCGACTCAGCAATCGCGGTTCATGAGATGAAATTCGATGCGGTTGATGGACCAGGTGCGTGGTCAGTGGGCCGCTCGATTGATGGGTAGTAGAGAAACTTTTGGCCCTCGGCTGATTGGACGAAAACGTTAGTAGTACAGAAATTTAATTATTTTCAGAAATGAAATCTAATTTGCTGTTTCTATCAAATTACTTTTGATAAAGAATTGCTTTGCGGGGGTAGACTACTCTTAACGCATCTTCCCATTTACTGATGCCTCTGACTGTGAAGAGGAGGGCGGGGTATTTATCACACTGTCATCGACCTAGAGCAACGTCAGTGTAGAAGCCATCGATATTTGACGCTCCAGTCTCGAATCTTTTCCTGATTACCGTAATTAAGAGCATAGGTTGTTTGGTCAATTAACCCACTTTCGGAAGTGGCGCCAAGCAATTAAATTAAAATCATCTGGATTGTGTACGGTATATGGGCTAACCGATGTTCCCTGAAAACGTCTTACTCGTCTGAACAAGGGGCGAGAGTGTTCATCGTGCACTTTGTTCATAATTTGAAAATGTGATAATTCGCGGTTCATGCCAAAGAAAAATAATAGATAGAATTAGTAGAGCCGTCGAAATATGAGCATGTGTTCTTGGTTAGGTCAAAACCGTTAAGCATTCTTGTTGGCGAGAATTTCACGTAATTAACAAAACATGACAATAACAATCAGCAGATTTAAAATGTTACAATTTTAAAGTTTTTCCTCCAAGAGTTATCAATTGGAGTTACCAATTCAAAATGCACGCTCATTAAAAATTATTTAAGAATCTTTAAGCGATTGGGCTCGATAAACAAATTCGTCGGCGATATATAAGATTCTTAATCAATTTTACATATGTCATCTGGAACGCTCAATTATTCTACTTTTCTTATCCGACTCCATAAACCAAATTTTCTTTTTATACAGGATTTACCCAGGATAACGAATTTCATGCGAAGTATTCTAAACAGTGACTAAATCGACGTCGCCCTTTTTTGAAGTGTATCATTGACACTATGTAAGGGGCGAGACGTCATTGCCTCGAGAAATTCCCAGCGCCGCCTGTATTTTGTAAACACTGGGTGTACAATTGAAAAACAAAGTCACTCAGCAAACAGTCCTCCAGCTCAAAATTATCATCTTGGGTTTCATCATTCTCGCGACTAACTTCTGTGGGTTCAGTCGAATGAATACACAAGTGTTCTATAAACCTTGGTGCGCGGATGACTAAATACATCGTCAAAGATAGTGTCTTGGAAGAGTGGAATGTTTGTGCAACTTCAACTTTACTCAGACGTTATTTTATTTTGGTATTATTAAAAATTAAAAGAACAAAAATGTAATATAGTCGAAATGTAATATACTCATGTGAAGTCCAGAACCACCTCTAGACACGCAACAAAAACGAGCCCAGTCTTATTTCCGTGAATCATTAGAAGAGAAACGTTATTTACATTCGTCTGTAAAAGGTCGTTCTGACAACACAATTACGGAAATGTTAGATCAAAATTAATTTTCACTTGAATGCTCCTAACGATGATAAATAACAATTGTCATCCATAAACAAAATAAATTGTTTCTCTGGTCTCACTCGCACTATTTCGCAGGACTACCACGAATTGCATGAAGAATTGTAGTAAAGAAAAAGTGCTTCGGTCTCTCTCTTACGAGCAAAGACGTTGAAGAGAACGTTACAGTTATCTTCTTCCTTGAACGATACCTCTAAAATTTGTAACTCATTGAGACTCACAACCATGTTCGTGGTATCGATTTATCGCAGTTATTGCAGCTTACTTCAAATTGGTCCAATAAACAAATGAAAAAATTTTAAAGCATCAAAGCGAAACAATAATTAGAAAAGTGAAAAAAAGCACGCTTACGTGAGGAATCTAAAGTCAACCGGAGTGCTGCTATTTTAAAAATAATGAATTCAATGTCAACGGGTGCTTTCATACTGAAAAAGTGCAGCTGAAGTTTGCGATTTTATTGGTAACATTTCCATCTTCCATTTTGTCTGAACGGAAAATAAAATCGCTGATGACAAGTCAACTTTCGTTGCATGTTTGCGACGTTGAAGAAGCATTAATCGGAAATGCAGGCAGAGCACCGGACTAAAAAGTAACGGTGTGTCACCAGAGGGCGCTCCAAACATGTAAGCTCTCTCTTGATCTTTAATCCGAAAAATCCATATTATTTTAGAAATGTTTATTAAGGAGGCTTACTCAGTCTAAAAGCCCCCAGGAGGCAACCAGCATAGACTACAAATTTACGAAGGGATCTTTTACGTGAACCTGATATCGTACAGACACGGGCTTTACTTTTATTCCGAAATAAGGACATTCTCAACCGAAAAATTTCGTAGGTCCAGACCAGGAATTGAACCCGCGACATTTTTAGTTATGTCGATGTTTTTAGAGCTCAATTCAAAGACCAACCATCACGACAAGCCTTAAGACTATAACAAACTGTGACAAGTCTTAGATCGTACTCTTTGGCGACTTCATACAGTTCCATTCCATTTTACCTACAATTAACGACTGAATAATCGAACCCATATCACCCTTATATTATTCAGCGCTCGTGCAGTACTATATAGCCAATGGACATTTAAAGGGCATTTTAGAATTGCGTCTGTTCCAAAAATAAAATATTGAAGCATATTTCACAGTATGTGACAGTGCATTCGTATGCTGGAATACTATTCTCAATATCGAAGGCATAGAAAAATAACCGTAACATTTTTATGGTATTTCCCATTCGGCATCATTACCTGCAGCACTTGTACGATTGGTCTTTTGCGACAGATAAGTCACACATACACGAAGGTCTATCGGCCAGTTTATTCGCAAACGTTTTCGATCAAGGGCAAAATGGAGCTTCTCGTATTGAATAAGAGTTTAGGGGATAATAAAGGCGAATCGATTTTATTCTCATACAAATAAAAGCGGTTCGTAAAGCCACCACTTACAGTAGTACATGTAATATGATTTCTCTCTATTCAATCCATTTTTGTCTTGCCCAGATTCGAAAATAAAATCGCTAGGTATGTTCTCTGTGCGGGACAGTTTTCGGTACCCTCTGGTGGCTTTCCAAAGAACGTTTGTTGCAGCCATAAGCACACACTCCAAAGCATATACTGATTTACCTTGATTTAAAGCGTTCTTAATTTTATAAATTTATAGTAAATTTACGAATTGCTGTAATACCAAACAAAATTTAGCTCAAATAATACGCTTACGGAATTTAAAATTTGTATTTCGACCATATTTCAATAAAATGCATCCAAAATATATTTTTAGAACACCTAAGCGAAACATACATGTATGTGGCAAACATTAAATAAGCACCAGTCATAAATTGGAAAACGACTATTTGCGCATACCCCTCTGCCTAATTTATATTTCCTGGAATTGTCATTTAATTTGAACATCTGTTGCCTGTGAACAAACTTTCATGTAAATACAGATCGAAATTCACCGAAGTATTTACAAAGACTTTCTTGGGCGGATTTGTACATAAATTGCACTTGTATTTACCGCCGTGCGCATTTTATGGCAATATATTGTCGGCATGTATTATTACTTGCAGATAGACAAATACAGCCTGTAGTTTGAAGCTTTATCAATAAAGGAACTTTCAAGATGAGAGTAATGTCAATGGCATGGTGAATTAGGGCTGTTGTGTTTTTTGACACGAGACATTTGGTTCCACCACATACGCTTTCAAGAGGTCACTGTGCAAATTTTGAACCAAATGCGTATTTTTTCCCCTTCATTCAATCGAAGTGACAAACATTGACAGTATCGATTTTCCGATTGCTATATACCGCTCTCGCAGTGGTCAAGCATCCCCATGCATGTTTGAGTAGGGTGCGTTTATTCATTGAATATAATCGGCGAGCCCATGCTGGGACAAGTGCCTACTGAGCATTCTCGAAAGGAAATTCGTACACCTCAAACGTGCTCAACAATTGTGTGCAGTAGAGGGTGCGTTTCACTTTCAATGCCATTACAGAGTTGTCTACGTGATCTGCGTTTTAGGAAAGCAATCTCGAAGTCTCAATTTATTCCAATCTTGAGTGTATTTTCTGTGTTACGAGCGTAGTTTTGATTCACTCGGTGATTGATACAAAAAAAAATCCTGATATGAAAATTCTTGCCATTCTGGTAATAGAAATAGCTAAATTTTCTCATAAATTCCCGCCAAATTATATCCCCTATTTTCTGGTAAAACTAGTCTAAATGCGAGATGCATGATCGCTTTTTTAAAAAAGGTCTAACTCAACCTTTTCAGATACACTGGAAGTCAGGACAGGTTGTATCAACTTGTCACGATTTTTTGACATCATTGACATCATTGGCTTTTTTAAGATACGCTGGACATTACTTAATATTACGAGTACATACCAACAGACGCAATTTTTATTTTACTGTTTGAAACATGAAACATTTAAAACATTACTTTTGCAGGAAGCAAAAAAGTACTTGCACTCACTTTCCTACCAACATTCATTCGTCGCATTTTAGCTGCATCAGCGCGTCCTTTTGAGGAAAACAATTGACAAACGCGCTGAAAATTCTTATTCGATAAATAGTTGTTTGAAACCGAGAGTAGTCTTTCGAACACCTTCGCGGCTTCACGCAATCTCATCAGATGTAGTTGCGCTTTTTTTGTCGTCAGTATCTTTTTTTTTTGTGCCTATGCAACTTTCCAATTCTGAAAAAAAAATTATCGCAATATTCCCACGCGCATTTTCTCTGACACTGAACCTTTGCAATCTAAAACTCGGCGAAAGCATTTTTTCAGGCAGACGAAATGGCACCCCCCTTACAGGCTTTTGGCAAGAAGTGGATTGAAGGTTTTGAGTTCAGGTATTTGTTAACATCGTTTCGCGCTTCGTATTTTGTGTTGTTGTTGTGCGCGGAGACGTCCATAAAAAAGGTAGGTTTCATCAGTTACTCACTCGATTTATACGCGTTGCGATCCTGCGCCCTAACTAGAACGCACATTCAGGTAATGGAGAAAATTAAACATCTAATCTCTTCATAACTAAAATTTATTTTCTTCCAATTTTGTGAAATAGTACTCCGAGGTATTAATTGAATAATAATTAGAAATTCGGTAACTACAGTGGAAAATATCGCTGGCTTCAATGGTAGCACGTGATTGGTGCCTCTCAAATGTTCTGCGCCATTTTCGCCAAATAGAGACTCCATATTTGAATTTTTCGGCAAAGCTTTGACTTAACTTCAATGGCTAATTCTTTTTAGAAATAAGCAAAATCAAGATCTGAAATAACCTGTACTCTACTACAAATTTGTGGAACAATTTTTAACTTTTAATTTACAGCTCAATTTTTATTCATCTTTGTTAAGCCGTTAGTAAGAAAACACAAGAAAAAATAAAGGATAACATTTCAGGATTATAGTACTGATTTCTCACTTCTCACTTATTCCTGCGCTATCCTGGAACAGCAATTCCATTCAACACATTTTAGTTCACAAATTCTTCAGTGCGCGCTCAGGTGTGACGTCAATGTCAATCTAAAAGAAATATCAGACTCCGATCAATCATACCATGTATTACTTTTGATCGAACGCAAATATATGCAGAGTTTGGCGCAATAAGGAGTCTTGAAGTTGGCTGGGAGTTTTGAAATATAGCCTGGCAAATTATTAACACCGGCAAGCACAATGTGACGTCATTGGTGCACTTGGACTTGCCTGTGCGTTGGTCTTTCGCAATTAACGTACAGGAACCGGCGACTGAACAATTGAGGGTCTGTCTTTATCGACCGATCAGGCGAAAAGGGAAATTTTGCAGAACCACCGTCACCCACCATTTGCACAACCCATGGGGCCCTCGGGGTGAAAGTCGATTAGATGTGAAATAAATTCTACCTGAACCGGAATTCGAGATCATGGCAACACAGTTTTGATGAGTACGTCCTACACGTGTCACGTGATGTTTGTCGTCTTCCAGTCTGTCGTCAAATATATTTTTTCTAAATCCATTTGAATAATTTCATCTGCATATAAATAAGCTACTATTACCGATTAACCTACGTGCGCAGAACAAATTATGATGGAGTGCTTTCAATTTAGCGCAATTACCATCGAAAATAGTCCATGTATCTTTAACACTTTACTTGTACAGTGTCTAGTCACTATGCGTGAATTTTGCTTTCAGAATTGACACCCCCCTTTTCAACCGTATTAATAATTGACTTGCATCGAAATGCTTTAAAGGAAAAATCTTGATAGCCACGTTGCATTCGAAAGTTTTTGATTTTAGGAGAAAGAATACTGAAAGAGTAACGAATAAGTGCTGAAACTTGTCACTAGGTAGAGTTTGTCTGTTCACTGAATTAAAATCTTTTTAAAGAAATCATCGAAGTTGGAGTGTGCATCGCACAATATTGGTTTATATAATCCGTCCTGTATATACATTTTGTTAATGCTGGCGCCATCTATGACTTTACAGACGGATTCATATCAGTTTTTCAGGAAACGCAAAAAGCATCAAACAAACGCGTTACAGTGTATATGTGAGTCTGGTATCATTGCGTGGATAACTACAGTATTTGTCAATTTCTCTTAGACGACAGAAAAACAAAATTATATACTTATGAATAAATAGTTATGTTTGTTGTAGCATTGTTTACTCGGAACAGAAGTAAACAGCATTCGAAGACAGGTCACTCCCTATGTTATGATAATAATACGAGCGCTTTTCTGAATAATATACAATGCAATTAATTGTGCTTGAATCTCGTTGGCAAACAATGCTGTTCATATACAGTGTACACATATACTTAAAGTATATTTAACAATGGATATTTTTCGCAACAAATGTAGTCATCGTCACATTTAATAATTAAAGTTTATGTACTTGTATCATATTTACACTGCATAATTAATGTACAGTAAATGCAAATTTGGTAATATTTTATTTGTCCATTTGTTGGTCCGCCTACGAAAACTAGGTTTCTCTCGAAAGTTGCTCGTCTCCAAAATCTACTTTAAAATAACTGCATAATTCTTTCAAATGAAGACCTTTGTTGTTGCACCGGTGCAACTCGTACAAAACGAAAATTCTAAAACTGATTTTTAATTTTTTGTCTGAATGATTAATGAAGGAGCCGTAGGAATCGTGGTTCCACACTTTCACATGTCAAAATTGTATTGCATAGATGATATAATCCACACATATTTTAATTTTATTGTTTCCTGAACAGGTTTTTAGTTTCATAAAAGTTAAAATTTCTACTAATTTGACTAATATGCAACAGTCTACAAAATTTGTATGAAAAAGTATTTGTCGAAACGCGCAATAGCAAAAGAAGGTCACCAATATGATGGTGCAGTTTGTCTCACCGCACAGAGCAATTGGATGTGGAGATTGGATCGAATATTAGACGTTTTTATGGTGCCTGCTTCAGGCCATTGTTCTATTGTTGGAGAACACCGAACAATGAGAAGCACCGAGATATGAGTGAATGGAAAATGGAAAAATATGATCAATGCAATCATCTGAACCGTTTCCAATTTAGCAAAGTAAATGAATGAGTCTGTGGACAGAATGAATTAATGAGTTTCACTATCCGTGCCTGCAAAACGTATTGACGTGTCTAACCTATGCTCGTAACCTCTCCATATTGTTATGCTCATAATATGATTTGGATCACCTGACGCCACCTGCCGATCAAATGCTTTCCCTCATTAATAGCAAAGCCAATGGGAAAAAAACTACAAATATATTTAGAAATGTTAACGTTCGAGCAAATTAGAGCTGAGTACGGTGAGGCATTCCTAGCGGAAACTGTTCGAATAATCTGGCAATGTTCATATTATTTTACAGCAGTATTTGATACGTAGTGGCACTGTGATAAATATTAATCAAATTTGGTGATTACTTTCCAAACCGCATTAAAATCAATTATTGCAAAAATTATAACTTGTTACATAATCATATCCATAATTGTGTAATAATAATTAAGCATATAGTTTCTAACATTAATCTATGGACTATGTTCAAGGCAGTTTCCAACGTTTTCCTCCAGTCATACAAAAGATTGTTGTTTGGACAATTTTCTATGGTACTGGCTATTTTTTGGGCTGTCGTTAACTTTGATTGTTCAGTGCTCTTAGTAGTGAATTGGGTTTTGGCGAAGCAAGCGTCAATAGTGGTGGCAATTGTAACCTGCCGCTATCTACCGGCGAACATTCAAAAAACTATTATAGTTTCTCTTTCCCGGTACTGTTGACGTTTCTTGTTGGTTGACATATTTTCGGTCAATGATCTTAGTTATAACAAGCCGAAATAGACTATGTTCAAAATATACTAGTGAATGTCAGCTTGATGTAAATCAGTTCGAAATGAGTCCAGCGATTCTACGTCAACCTATTGAGTACACTCCTGATGACCATTGCTGGTCGTTCACGAAACGGAAATGTAGTTGTACGACCGGAAATGTCCTCTGCTCGACGAATCAACAAACTGTCCACGAGACGTCAACACACACTCAACGCCAACAAATGGTTCCATTGCCGATGGCATTCAAGCACGGGCATAGGGGACTGATAACGTCTGTAACGACGTGGGTCAATATTTTAGTTTTTTCTTAGCCCCCCCGTTCCAGACTTCACGACCATGCGCGTCGAGAGGTTACCGCGACCCCAGTGGTGGTTGTTCAAACTATCTGCGTCATGTTCTGCCAAAGACTAAGTCTCGAAGTGGCTAGCCGTTGTATAGGCGTGTACTGTGCAACCGAATCGTGACTTTTTATCGTTTTGTGGGCCAAAGAAAACGACACACATCAGTCTCGCTACTTGGGGCGCCACCAGTCCTGTCTAAGGATCAACTGTTAATCGGTGGCCGCTTCAAGACAGATGCATTAGCTCGCAAAAATTATGCAATATTTCGAGTAAAGAGCTCACAGGCACCAATGCAAATGCAATCGAGTAGGATCTTCAGTGCAAAGTTGCGAGATATATTCATGCTGTACTATATATATAAAAAATTGATAAATTAACCGAACAGATAAAAGCCTTGTGGCAAATCTAAGAAACCTTTCTATTTTATGGTGACATGTATATTTTTTTTTGCATTATTCGTATACATCGTATACACAACATTTCGCTCACCACATGCCATGCGAAAATTCGCATCAGAAAAGAGCAACTGAAGTAA
This sequence comes from Mycogona germanica, assembly GCA_034698785.1. Taxonomy (NCBI): domain Eukaryota; kingdom Metazoa; phylum Arthropoda; class Diplopoda; order Chordeumatida; family Chordeumatidae; genus Mycogona; species Mycogona germanica. The sequence goes on along the minus strand of JAQGBY010002959.1, from coordinate 7,964 downwards.
ACTCTCACCTTTACTGCATACACATGATGTTGTGCCGTCTAATGATTATGCCTTTCTAAGTACAAAGGCGATTTTTACATTTTGGCAATGGCTCAAACTGCAAGTGTCAAACGTGTCTGAATCGACACATTTTTCAATTATCCGAGCGCATTTTTAACATTTGAAAGTGTTGATGGAAACCCAAAATATTGCAATACTCTTAAGAGTTTTCCAGTTTTCAAAAACAGTTGCTGGTTCTTTTTATGAGAAGGAAAAGTAACGCCGACACTGACAATATGTTGACAGTCAAATAGACAGTCTCAGCGAAAGGATTCTAGTAGGTTGGAATCATGTAAGGACCCTGCGTATCGACTAAGACAGGGTCGCTAATAAACCTGACCTGGGAAATGATGGATGACTATTGACCTGACTTCTTGATGGACTTCCGCGAAATGATCGTGTTCGGAAGTCAACGCTCGGAACAGATTTATTCGAATGTGGCCTGATGCGGCTTAGCTTTTCTCTTGTGTATAAATAAGTCGTTCTAGACATCCGCTATGCAGTTACAAAGAGTAAGAGTATGCAACTGAAACTTACTGGTGTATGTAAGAATCACATATTGGCGTACTCGCAAACCGAAATCATTTTTAAACGCTTTCTAAAATACGGAAATCGTCACGAAACTATCCAGTCGTCGCGTTTTGCAGTTTGAATTGCATGTTAGTTGTTTCCTCCAAAAGCGATACACTAAAAATTGTTTTGGTGGAAAGGTATTCTCAATAGGGCGAGACTGAGGCAACAGTCTCGACATTGGAACTGCTGCCTCAGTCTCGTCTCGACGATGAGTTTTCGCTTGCTATGAGTGCTATAACTGTTGATAAAAGAAATGGTGTTATTGTTATGTCATTTAAAAATGTACTTGTCAGAATCCTTGCTCATTTCCCTTATTTGATTTTCAATTTCTAGTCTACAAATTCATAAATCGGTTCAGTCATTCCGTTATCTATTTTTATGGGCACAATTTATATTTTTTACATCTGTACCCCAGCAACAAATAGCTCACAACAGTATTGATTTTGATTAAAAGTTAGTAATTTGAAGTGATTTCTACTCTGAGTTGCCACTGAATAAATTAGGCTGAATGAATAAATATCGATTGAATCACGTTGCTTTTTCTATTTTCAAACCGTTTGACAATCTAACATTTACGGCAATTTGAATCTTAAAAACTACCCGATTAAAATAAGTCATCTTACAAATAAAATAATTAATAATGTTTCACTGTGATTTAAACGTGATATAAAATATTATCATGATAATTTAAAGTTGTAACTTATATTCGGAAATATTTTAAATTGTGTGTTTTAATTGCAAGAAATACTTTTAGTACGAGTAGTACATTTTTTTCATCGATTCAGAAACAAACAATAAATACGTTTATGATTGTTATGTTCGGTATATCATGATATAAATATCATGGTCGGTATGACTAGTTCTATTGTATGGCTTTAAATAAGTACCAGTTCATCCGCAGAAAATAGGCCCCGAGTAGCGGTCATTCAGTTTACAGTTGTTCAATGTATTCAGTTGCTAGTAAATATGGCAAATACTGTAAACAGTAGTTCGCAAATAGACGGACGAAGGTACAGGTATCTGTTTGCGCCGACCTATATGAAATGTCATTTCATATTGATCTAATTTTTGACATTTCTGTTCTGCTGAAAAGTTTTAACAAAAATTACCATGTGCAATGGTACCCAATTATTATGAGACCCGCATGGAATGATAAATTGATCGCGCAGCTTACCTTTCAATTAACGTATATTTTAAACGCCATCTAGCGAGCCTAAATAAACCTCGAATAGTATACTTGAGATGATAGCTAATGTAATGGTGAGTTGTTATATCGAGGTCGCTGACCAATGACCCCACTTGAGAGCTTTCCGAAATAACAAAGCACCCTAGCCCTTGTTACGCATTAGTAGGTGCAGTTAGAAAACAATTTGAATTTTTGTCTAAATCGATATTACTTTTATAATTTAGTACACATAAACTCGAACCGGAAATCTGTTTTCTGATTCGCATGTCAACATAGTTAAATTGACGCCTGTAACCTTAGCTTAGAGGAATTTGTAAACCCATGAATACCGGACAATCCCCTTAATACGGAGTAAGTCCATTTATGCAATACAGCATCTGTGTCTGAGAGAAAGATAATTAATTCTGAAAATGAAGAATCTCAGTTTTCTATAGGTTTATCGCTCGGTGTAACACCCTCATTGCTTATAATTCGCTTATTCTGTGTACCACCAAAGAAGGGGTCAAGAGTGTTAGTTGGTTTTGTAATCAGCTTTCGTGCTTAGTGAACGACCCTCGCGAAATTCAGACTGGATAGTGACAATCGAAAGATTTCTCCCTTTACCCCCCGTCAAACGTCATATTAGTATTTGAAGCTGTAAAGATGCAGCCAGGAGAGAGAGAGAGAGAGAGAGAGAGAGAGCAATATGAAAAATGCAAACGTCGGAAATTAAACGACGGAACTCCGAATCCGAGGCAAATAACTCCAATGTTTGCCCTGTGGCATGCGCTAATCATCCGCCAGTATTCGTCCAACGAGCAGTGATGAAATTGGGAAATGAAAAGCAGAAGTGGGCACGTAGAAAAATAAAAGTTTTGTTTGCGCTCGTCTCGACGAGTGCGCGTGACGATATGTCTGGCATTTTCTTCAACTTGTCGAGTAATGAAGTAAGGGGGTGCGTCAACCTGCGACAAAACGAATTCACCAAATTGAAAATTCCTCTTCCCTAACCAAAATACTACGCAAACAAATATAGAAAAAGCATGACATGTATACCAAGATTTCTGAAGTTGAACTTTTAAATGAGGGGATCCGCCACTATAGGACAAAGTTACCGTCACTATCGTCAACTATCGTACGTACACTATCTATACGTTCCGGGCGATACTCAACAGACACTACTTTTTTCTATCGATTACTATCGATCACTTGACGACCTTCCAAATATGCCAATTTGTCATTGCCAAAACAGGGTATTTAGCAAAATATTTTTATCAACTAATTCATTAAATCGCGTGCGAGATATTTAAATAATTTGTAGCGCAGATACACAATATTTATAAATGTTTAGCAAATGAAATTTAAATATGTCCTTTTCTGAATGCACGTGGAATAAATTTCGCCATAGTCATAGTATTTGGTAGCCCTGGTTGGTTAAACGTTGCAAGACGTAAAGTTCGAATTTAATTCATTTTAATTTTTTATGGAAAGGTTATTACATATTACCTTCAGTCAAGAATATATGACTAAGACATTGAATGTCATAATAACCAAAATTACACATATTAATTTGTAAATTATACTCATTTTTTATTATACTAAGTCACCAGTACCCCGGAATCGAATAATCGATAGCCCGCGCCGGGAATCGAACCCGGGACCGCCGAACCACAGTCAGTCGCTTAACCAACTGCCATACGACGAGTCGTACAATATATATATAATAGATTAATTACTTACAAGTTACTCGTATATTGAATTCTTTATTTACACTACAAATCAAGGCAATTTGATTTAAGCCGCCTTGGATTATTTAATGAACAAAAAGTACCTTTGTCGGCTAATTAAGAAACATGTGTCGTTTCCTGAAACAAAAGTAATGCTTTAATTAAAAACTGTCGCATTTATTTTGGAACTTTTTTTCGAAACTATGCCGATTTGATAAAAACTTTTGGAAGCTAATTTTCGTCGCTTTTCGAATGTTTTTCGCCATTTCAATTTGGTAACTAACCAAATTGAATTCGGAAAATCCTTACATCACATTTTAACCAAAATGTATGAAATATCGCTTAAATAATAACGTTAGACTTAGATTCTTATTTCATACATAAGACGAGAGTAAACTCGTTCTCAGCAAAACCCAAAATAGCAAGAATTTCCAAAAAATCTCAAAATCCACCTTCAGAAAACATACTAATCTTAGTCTTATATATTCTTCGAATCTCAGGAAAACATTTTACCACGACAAATGTTCCACTAAACTTTTAATCCCGAATTTCTTAGAAATGCGTAGTTTCAATTTCGTGTTTCATTCAGCGACGTCACCATCCGAACAGTAACGTTTTCTGTCAAACAAAAAGGTTGTTCGTCCCGTCATACCCTTGATTATCAAATCAGGATCAATTTAATCATCGGCATCCACCCCACCCCGTACACGACGAAAATGTCTAGGCACGACGCTATAGGCAGTTAAACTCGACGCACTTAATGACGTGTCTGCGGCTTTTTTGTGCGGTACGGACTTCGAAATTGCATCAAGCGGGATTGCAAATCATTGATACTACCCACGCATGGAAAATGAAAAGCAGAAATCAAACAAAAAATGCATACCTGCACATATATATACGTCGGTCTTCCGCTGATTGCCAGGCACACAAGCTATTACCGAGAAACTAATATATCTCCGAGCGAATCGACTGAAGGTATTTGACGCAAGACTGACGACAGTCATTTTTTCATTTCTTTCCTCCCACTCGCCCATCCATCTTTGTTGCTGGCAAGAATGGATACCGAGTTGGGGATACTGAGGGAACTTCAAAAAGTCCTATCACATGTGTAGACGTTTGGGAGAATGATAAAGCGCAAGTAAACATGTTGGATAATTGAAGCGACTTCTTCGATATGGTGTACAGTGTTCATGTGTTTGGAGTTGCTAAATTTAAATAAAGTCTTAAAAAATCGTAAATATACATGATATGATAACATGATATGATTATGATAGCATTTCAGGTTTCTTGGTGAACTCCTTTTGCGTAGTATCGTCTTTTTTGGTCTAGCGCAAACATCAAACATTATTGCTATATTGCTTTTTTTAATCATGCGATTAAATAAAATATAAGTAATGTGTGTGTAGATGATTTTTATGGGCCTCGATCGAATTCCAGCATCGGTTTGTAACATGTTAGGTAGTTCACCGATTCGCAGTTGGTGGAGTTTTTGACATTTCTTAAAACTTCATGTAGCGTAAAGTGAGTCGGGATTTAAGTTTGCCAATTCACGTGTTTACTTTTTACTAAATTGTTGGTTACATCTTTTACTGGTCAACATTTTTTGTATTTACGGAGAAGTGCCTATATAGGGATAAAGGATAATAGTTTTTCGTCTTAAGGGTCGTTTTGCGGTAGTTCTACTTTCCTGGAATCATTGTTGTAAGGCTTCCGAATAAACGTTCGGGCAAAAACGTACGCTTCACAATTTTTGCCTACTGGAACGAAGGAACGAACGAACGTCCGTAAGCTATCATGAATTTATTTTGTGAGCGATGAACCGTGGACCGATCATGGTATCAATTTTCAAATTCAATAAGCATTCGCGGAGAAATATAAACCCTATTTATATTTCATTGTAAACGCGTTCGTGTACGGTTTCTACTTACTCAAACTTCCAAGTTTTGTGCGCACTGCAAAATGTTGGGTATACATTTGTGAACCTAAGGTGGGGGTCTCAATTTGCATGCACCATCTTCTTCGTAAACGTAAAAATGCATTCGCATTTGTAACGCGACTAAATAAAAGAAGAATGAAATGCAATAAAATATATTGACGAAATATTTGAAACCACGGAATTGAATTGACAAGCGCCCGGGCCGGGAATCGAACCCTGAACCAGATAGAAAATATTCGCAGATACCGTTCGTGAAATGTCAATGTTGAAATTGAACAATTTTTGTCCCCAAATACCGAGTTTATATGAATGAAATTTTGCGAACGAAAATTTGAAGGAAAATATTGTTTGCGCTGGTTTGTAATTTTTAAATTGGAAGCACATTTTAATCTCGGAATTTTAGACTCTTAAAGCGAAAATTGTCTAAAAATTTGTGATTATGTTTTTACAGGTGTAGCTGCTTAGGTAGAGTGATTGGTGACCATGTTGACGTCCTTAGTGTGCGGCAGTGTACAATTTCTCTTAACGGAAATGTACATCACCATAATGCGATTTGCAAACAAAATTGGGGGAATGCTTCACTGAATGACCGCGTTTAGTATTACATTTTTTGTCTGATATTCTAAAACGCATTCATTCGATGGGTCGAGCAATGCTTCGGTTACTCAATAACTCCCGGCTTCAACTTACCAATATCGTTACATGGCTTCCTTTCCTTACGGCATTATATGTTCGTATCATACAAAATATTTTCGATTAGATGTTTTTCGAAGAAAAATAAATATAGCATAGTTGTATGTTACACCCGTCAAAAATAAGTTTGAAAAATGAATGAATGGGCTTTCCTGATCCAAAGGTACGACGAAATCTTTCAAATAAATATTCATACTAGCTAAAATTATTAAAACTTAGTTGAAGAGAGTCCGATCGTAAGACACATTAATCTGTCAGTAGCAGTAGAATACTGAGAAAAAGACAAGCTATTGCATTTCTTTGGTCTTGTAGAAGAAAATAAGTCCACCCTCCCCGTACGGCACAGCTTCGAGGGGGCCGACTGTTGCAGTGTTTTAAAGTCAAAAATGTCCATCTTGTTACGGAACCCCACTATATTTCAGTGTTAATCAACATTCTGTTTCGGTCTATATTTTTTAACTGGCGTAAAGCTGTTTTGAATTTTGTTGAACGAAGTTTGGAAACACTTGCTAATACCAACTAAGTGTGGAGCCACCGCTTTATGCTATGGAGAAATTCTTTCTTCTAGTAAATGTGACTGAGAACCATATTTTGGGGAGAAAATTTGACCCGAGGGTGTCACAATAATGATATTCTTTTTCAAAAGTTGACGTTCCTCCATTTCCAGAATTGAGGCAGGCGATTAATCGCCAAACGTCACGCTTTAGGTAACGTTAACGGGCAAATGTATAATATAAAGAACGAAGGCACATTTTATGTAAATCTTAATATAAACTGTGTAACTTGACACTGGTGAAGATGTGATACTCGAAAACTGTGGATGAAGATATCGCGAAAAAGGCTGAAAAATATGGGATCGCGGGAAACTGAACAATTAAACAATACGCCTGTTTATTATTACATTACTCTGTATATAGTTGCGACGCAATCTAAATAATTCTAGAGTTCATAAATAATCCCTCGTAGATCTAGTGTATGAGCCTGTATTTGCGAGTTTATTATTTTAGCTCCATTCGTTAATTAATTAATTACTATGTGTCCCAGCGCAGTTTCTCAACGAAGCTTAATGCATCGTATTATATCGCCTGATGCGAAAATGTAAACAATTGATATAAATTATTGTCTAATTTGATTTATGTGAAATTTAAATTATGTATTAATCATTATTTAAGTTATTTAAATTATGTGAAAAGTGGATTCCTGCATTAATTTAAGATTATATTTAACGATAATATCACTCAATGTAGATAACCTTGCCTAAGCACCAAGAGGTATACAGAGCATCCTGTAGTGCAGTGGCTATAATGAAGGGAAATAAAAATAATTGAAACCATAATCAATCGTATTTGTGTGAAGGCCGAAACAACATTTGCGCTGAATAACGTGAAAAGCTCTATCATGAAAATCCTATATTATAAAACTAAGAATTGGATTTTGGTATTCGGAGCAAAATTTCAGAACGGCTCAATGAAATCGCATAAAAATGAACATACCGTAAGTACACAATCATTACTCGCTAGCGACGGAATTTCAGTATAACATAATAAAACTAGCTTTACAAAATTTTGGCTTTTTTTTGGCTTTTGTAACGTTTCACTTTGGCTTCTAACTTTAAAAAATGGCGTCTTCACATCAAAAGAATGACGTCTTCGATTTCACGGACAACCAGGAGATACATTTTGGTCCTTCAAATTTGATTCTCAACATCAAATTACGTCATCTGCGCATGCGCACATGACGTAATTTGGTGTTGCGAATCAAATTTGAAAGACCAAAATGTATCTCCTGGTGACGTCATTACAGAGTATAGCACGTGAAAAATTAGTTACTT
>JAQGBY010002958.1:0-20865 GCA_034698785.1 Mycogona germanica | reverse complement strand
GCGCCGGGAATCGAACCCGGGACCGCCGAGCCACTGCCAGTAACAATACCGACTGGGCTACGACGAGTCGTACAATATATTACATGTATTTACAAATATTAATGCGAATAGTGATTTCATCGAATCACTATTCGCATTTCGCCATTTTTAGACCCTTTTGTACATTTGCTATCCGGACAACAGGGATTTTGTCGATTGGAAATTCTAAGAAGCCGGTTTTATAATTTTCTTTTGATCCAAAGGCGAGAATATAGGTACTGCCGACCTCTTTCGCGTCACCCTGTATGCGCCTATAACACGATCTATGTGAAGCTCCCCCCGATAAAGCTTCGTGTAAGACACGGGAGCTTTCCAATTTGCCAACAGTTAGGGTAATTAGTCCGTTACTTTCGATTCGCAAGTACAATAGGTATTTTTTTACTACAAATTTGCACGACTTCAAATAAATGTTAAGCGAGTTCTCTATAAAACGTATATATCTCACATTTATTGCTGCCCTCTGGTGACATTCAAGAGAACTAGTTAGTTGGTTGCAGTTCCAGTATATCGATGATTGACTACGGACACTTTAAGCGGTAAGGCGATTCCAGAGATTATATAGGCGCGCTGGGATTTGTCGGCCTAAGCTCCACTAGCGGAGACAAATGCAGTCATCTGTCAAAAGAGGAAAGGTGCGGCCCCTAGTGGCAGGGCGCGGCGCCCATACTTAGGGGTAGCGAAGTGCAGACGCTAACTGGTTCGCTTTAGGCGCTAGTCGTCTAGGTTTAACGGCGGGTCAGCCAAAGGCCAATCCAGGGAAAACGATCCTCCTCATTTCAGTTACATGGCAACGGTATGGCCGGACAGGCTCTCGCGGTTCCGAGTCACTCCGTGGCCATCTACGGGCGACCTTCCGCATTCTAATCACCGCTGACATCCACGCAGCGATCGTTCCGCACTGTTGGCCTCATCCTCATAATATTATTGGATTATTACGCTCGGCGCACAAAGGAAAACGCTTCCAAACGGTCAACGATATCCCTGGCGAAATATTGATTCGTTTGAATGGTGGGACGACGACGCTTGCAATTGCAATCAAGGACTTTGGCCCTTCTGTTTACGCTCGTGAGGGGGAGACGGGTGAATTCTGCGGCTATGACGTCACTGCAAGATTCTGGGAGATGGTGACCTAATACTTCCAAGTCCAATTTCTGTGTAAACAACTTATAACAGGGCTACCTAATCCTGTTGCGGCCACGTATTAAATATGTTAAATCGCTCAAAATAAACATGATGGTCGTACCAAATTTCTTGTCTAATTATACAATACGATTGTTTTTCTTTTTATATTTCCCATCACTGTAATCGCTGCACTACAAGCGTTTCTGTATCCCTCTCGGCTAAGTCTTAAAGAATGGATTGTTTGAATTTTGAAGTTGTAGTTCATTCAGGACAGCGCTGGATGAAAGACGACTCCATATAATAATAATGACACGAAACCACTGTGAAAAATATTAATCCCAAAAACTACAAAGATATTGTACTCTGCATTTCACAATGTTCGGTTCTACTCGTTTAATTTGCATCATACGGGGTTCGCACCTCCGTTCTGAACTCAAACTCTGCTCAACTCAACTCTGTTCTGAACAAACTATGTTATCAATACATTTACATAGTGTATTAAGATATTGATATTGTTTTTAAACAAATTTCTTTTAAAATTTTAAAGTTCGAGGGAAAATGTTTCGGAAAGTTAATAAATTGAAATAGAATGGAAATAGAAGGGATCTGGCAACCGTAGCCAGTTGTAACATGTTGTATGACAATTGGCAGCAAGATGGTGCCCAACATGTTCGTTGCGACATTGACATGCGATCGAAATTAAATGATCATATAAATGTACAGGGTAGGCAGGAGGTATCAAGAGTCTAAATCTGCATTTTAAATTGATAGAAAATAATTTTTGCTTCCAGACATTTGTATAATGATTTTTCAGTGTGACTGGCAGCTTCGGTTGTGCAAAAGCGGAGATGACTGGACAGTACATTGTGTACGTTACGGTCTCATGCAATCTAGCAATAGTCAAGCAGCTCCGCAAAGTGGGCAGTGGTCTTTAAACGATCCGCACCCAATCTCCCATATCTGCACAATCTGCTACTCTTTTAGCGCCTCATGAAAAACAGCGGCCGCCGGACATCTGTCGCGACCTGGGTTTTCCAAAATCGGCGACCGGATGCCAATGACCAGAATGGGTTGGTCAGCCAGATCCGACGACCTAACCACTCGAAATGAACCGAGAAAAGAATTTCAACGTTTCCAATAGAACTTTAACTCATTCCTCATTTTTTATTTTTACAATCATTCCTCATTTTTTATAGTTATTTGCTTGCGCTAGTCCAGAAGGAACGCCAAGATTTGACTTCTAGCACATTGTCGAATAGACCTAGACTATTAAGTATCCGCCCCCATAGTAGAGACAGCCGTTCCTATCGGACACCACAAACAGCTTTGGTATTTTCGTCGGTACAGCAGCAGCAGCGCGAGCACAATATGGAGTCAATCGCGTTGTCGGACGAACGCGTAGGCATAGAGTGGCTGGCGCTATAAATGACGGTCGGCGATGCGACGGGCGACAAACGGCATCGAAAAAGGAATTTACGAGGCACATTGATGGCACCGGAACGGGGCTCGCTGCCGAGAGATAGTCGAGTCAGCCAATGGGGAGCGACTTGCGCCGCCAATTAATAGCCATTAATTATGTATGCGCGAACGGCATTCACGGCTATTGTTGCCATTCACTCGCTAAATGGAGCTGTTCATTAGAACGGCGGCACCCAGCCACGAACCGAAGTGTGGGTGGCTGGGAACCGGAAGGGGGAGGGATGGAGAGAGGAGGACCACCCCTTTATCTCTTTTTCCTATTCCCACGGCGAACTGCCGTCCCCATTGTCGTGAGCAATAGTCGATGTCACCTGCCTGAACAGTAACAACCCCTCCCCACGTACCCCTTGGATGTGAATTTCTAAACTTGATTGAGCAGAGGTTATAGGCAATGGATTTTTTGTGAATACTCAAACGAATACATGTACGGGAGAATTTTACCCAATAATTTTTAAGGCGTACTTTGGTATTATATGGAGAGTTATAAATTTTAGATCTAGAAGGGCAACGATTAACTCATATTCATTATTTCAACGGTTAACTCATATTTCAACAAATTACATGTAGTAATAGATTTATTTTGTCTCTTAAATAAGCAGATAATTATATTACGTTATTCATTGTCAAATGTAATTGCTAGAATGATTGTTCATTTAATTTTCAGACTGAATAAGGCATTTAAAAATATTTAAAATAGAGTACGCAATACCAAAGACTGACAACCGTGTCACACGTCAATCGCAGCATTCATACGCCTCAGTCAGTGTCTCGCCCTAGCCTCGATGGCCAACGCCGACGCCGTCAGAATAAATAACGATTTATTGCTCGACTAAATCTATCTTTGGCGTGTGCCGATAATTAATCTATGATCTGCGCCTCCGCATCTTCGGAAATTAACGTTCTCTGTCTCCGTCGTCGTAAAAATGGCGGCGTCGCATCTATATACTCGTGCGTCCACCCACCACCACCACCACCACCACCACCACCACCACCATCACCACCTCTCTTCACGTTATACGGACGTACGCTCACATTCGCCCTCTTCCAATATTCCATGTACGACGTCTTATCCTTTTGCATATCTAGGAAGGCTATCTCCACTGTTAACCTCCGCCTAATGGGCTGCACGAGCAGAAAAGGTTCTCCCCTCACATCGCCTCCCTCGCTCACACACTTTACTCGCTTCAACCTCGTTTTCACGCACTCCAAAAATAATGTCGAAGGTATTCCACCAAGATTGCATCTGCCTGTATATTTTCAACTCTTACAGTATTGCCAAATACCTATTAAGGGTAATTATCTTGTTCCAACCTGGTTAAAGAAGATTCGAAAAGAGTTAATTTTAAGAGAGCAAATTTTATGTTAAATACAGAATCAATTTTATCTTGGTCAACCTTGAAACGTTCAACATATGTTCGTTATGGTGCATTTGTTTGTGCGCTTGGCAATTGTTCTTCTACCTCGTAAGGTGCAAACCAGCTTAACATCTTTGACGGCGCCTAAGAACTATCTACAAACGTCGTGATTGGCTCTAATCCAAGCTCCATCAAATGGGACAAGATCATGATGTCGTTGATCAAGAATGGCGACTGGAAGTGAAACATGGCATACTGGGACGACTGCGGCTGTTGGAATTTTGAAAATCTAAACGCGCCCCGGCCCCACATACACACCGTTCGAAGCACTTTGACATTCCTAATGAAAATGGTGACTTCTCAGTTCTGTACATGAAGAGGCACAGAAACGGTGCACACCTTCTGAAAGAGCGCTCCGCCGGAGCGAATAGGGGCTCTGTAGTCTGCAGCGGGTGCGAAGCATCAAGCCGAATCGCGCAGGGCCAAGCACAATGAGGAGAGAGGCAAAGTGGGCGCTTTTACTGCCTGGTCTGGAAAGAAAAGACAACGGGGGGAGGATGGGTGAGCAAAGGAGAACGAGGAACGCTGATAAGAACGCCAAGGGTTTTGATGATGATGTTTGGGACGGTGAGCGCATAAAGGAGCACTGGGACCGTCGGTGGAGCGGAGTGGTGGCGTTGGAGGGGGAGGGAGAGAGGGGTGGGGGGTGGCGGAATGAGACAGAGTGAGCGCACTAATTTAATTCGCCCCACCACTTTCTTTCAATTCGATTTGGCCGCGCGTTCCGTTAATCTGGTACGATTTCTTTTTCGAGGGGAGGTTGCGAGCGCTCCTGCTTGCCAGAAAGAATTTCTTAGCAAAAGAGCGGGGACTCTCTGAGATAAGGGAACGGGAGGTGGGGGCGGGGGAAGCGGTCTGACGTTTAACGTTGGGGAAGAGGGGTGGGGGGGGGGTTCCTCGCCTAACCCTCCCGTCGTCAGTCCTCAGCGTCAGACCGCAAAGATTCTCAGAGCTCCGCCACTCTCGAGTTCGAGTGGAGGCCATCTGTCTCCATCTTGAACGAGGACGTGGCGCGGCGGTAGTTAATCACTGCTGCCCGCCGGTCCCCTGTCGTAAACGACGTCAGCGACCCTGGCGTGTCATTATGGAATCCAGGTTTGATTGCGGCGCTTTAATCTGGCACGTAGCGCGATTAAAGGCATGGGGCCCAGCGAACACGTCCATGAATTATTTTTGCATTATTAAAATCGCCTCCTTGGGTAGGAAATTAATTTTAGGATATTTCCTATCACGAAGCATGACTAAATAATGCATCTGTTCTCGCAAATATATTGAATCCCAATTCTAGGTCATATTCGAACCACAGGAAGGAACTGGAAAGGCAAAACGAATCTCCTAATAATACTGACGCGTGGTAACAAAAATCTGGATTCGTTCCGTCCTTGGGATCAATTTACACTGAGACATTCACAGAATGTGTTATTCGTCAGTATCGGTACAAGTGGTGGTTCCAGTTCTGGTCTGGTCTAGTCTAGTCTAGTCTGGCTGCCGATAGTAACGTCTTCTATAGTGTAATTTATGAAACCTAAGTCTTAGGTTGTTGCATACCGAATATGACTTCTGTATCCGATTACTTAAACCCTCCTAAATCCACATATTTGTGTTTAGAAATGCGTTTTATACGTTTTCCCCCAATGCTATATCTCAAACCACGTTTCCTTTCACAATGCACCATATATCCGAGACCAGTAACAAATAATAATAAATAAATACCAGTAATACTCCTACTTTAATATGCGGTATTGTACATTACTATAGCAACTTTAATATGCGGTATTGAGCAAGCCCGCACTGTCGCTTTAATTTAAAAAAAGCCTTGCAGATGCGAAACATTATGTGATCAAATTCGATTTGCTTCCCACTTACAGTCTAAGGCTTGACGCTATTTGTAATCACCTAAACGTAGAGCCCCTTAGCTCTCAATCCCATTCTTGATCGGTACTCGTCGACTTCTAGTTGCTTTGTTGAAAGAGTCTGAGATGAGTCACATTGGCAGAAGTTCGGTAAACATGAACGACACGATTAATTAAACCGTCTGTTGACTCATTAGATTATCTATTTTCTTAAGGTTACATTTTTTAAAGCCTTGATACAATTGAAAATCAAATCCACAAATCATCCTTCCATCACAAGAGTATTTAACGTGAACAGTGTAGTTAAACCTACAAGAAGGTATTCTGCTGTCAGAAGAATTCAAATGATAATATATACGTATCTACAGTATATACGATTTGTGCTCTTCCTATTTTGCATATTCCCTGGCCTGGAACCAGGAACAACTTTGATAATTTCTAAAGCGCCGTAATCATACGTGGCACTCGTTTTTTGCGCCAACGGTTATCCTCTTGAGACACCTGCACTTCACGGCGCCCAAGAAAATCAAGATGTACATATTTTTACTGTAATTATTTAGATTCGGCAGTAGACAATAAATACAGTTTAAAAATCGAATTTGAAAAATACTTAACTAACGTGACAACCAGCATATTCACAACTCAAATGACGTAGTTCTTCCTAAATTCATAAGAATTAATGACTTGAAGATCGATAATGGTTTGGGGTACAATTGAATGAATTGGGATAGCTTTGCAGGTGGTCATTCAACCAGGATATTGTCTAATAACTTATGAAATTGGGCCGCGTCATCATCTACAATTTTCTAAATCAGTTTGTTTTCAGAGGTATTCGAGAAACTCAAATGACAATTCCACTACAACCTCTCAAACAATACTCCAGGACAATTTCGCTTTTTTCTAGTATACAAGTTATACAATTTACCTTATCATGCACAAATCCATTATACACCAGATGTTGTATAATGGTAATTCTTTGCTAATTCTTTGCTCATATGGGAAATTGCCTCGTTTCTGTTGGAGGTCTCAAGAGGCTAGAGACTATGGGACACCGCTCCAGTTTGCCCTTTACCCCCTCCCCCACCCAATCCACCCCCATCTCCGCCGCCACAGCCGATCAATTGCCGTGGGCAATTTTCTTTCGTCCAATTTGGTGTAATGGGTGCGGCCGATGCAGCAGGTAGCTGCCGCACGCCGGTCCCCCCTCTCTCTCCTCACGGAGGGGATCCTCTCAATTTCCCGCATCTCATCCTCCTCGTCTCCCGCCCCCCCCCTCCCCCTCCCCCATCCCGACCACCTTCCACCGTCATATACCAGAACGTCCCCTCTCGCTTTCGCTCTCTCTCTCTCAATTTTTTCTTCTCTTCGCCACCGACTGGAAGACGCCGCCGCCACGGCTTTATAGTCGATCACTTTTATGGCAGCCATGCATAGGAAATGAAGACGATTATCTTTGGGAGGCGAAGGCGCGGGCGCGTGGGCGCAACGCGAGGAGGTGAGCCGGGGCGCGCGGACGGGAGAGATATCGGACGATTATCTTTTTGGCAGCCGCGGTGGGATTCTCGGCCATCAACGCGCGCCCCCCCCCGCTCTCGTCACCCCTGCTGTAACCTCTGCCGCTCTTTACCCGTTTTATAATGGAATTTTACCAGTCTGCGATAGAGATTGGCGGTCGAGACCTCGCTTTGCTTTTAAAGAGCGCGGGGAGGAGATCTGGTGGGGATGGGCGATAGTAATAAAAAAAATATCGACGGTTCCATCGATTGCTTAAAATCTGCCAACCAAGTTATCCATGACTTTGCTGAGGCGGGCGACCATCAGACCAAAATTGTTGCAGTGGTGTACGACTGGCGGCAGAGCATGCGTTGTCAAGAACACGAATAGGAAATGCATCGAGCTCCTGATGGAATCTATAAAAACCCAGGAAAGTCTCATATAATCTCGAAAATCTTACGTAAACTATAAGATTTTACAGCCCTACAAAATATTTCGGGTTATATCATATTCTTCGTATCTGGTTATTATTCCCGTATCGAACAACATCGAAGACAAACATAGTCAAAGTTGATTTTTGATAGTTTTTGGTGCCATCGCCCATCACTACGAGCGCGCCTCCCCCAATTTTCTGAATAGAATTGATCCTTCGATCTCAACCATTATATTTCTGTGGCTTTTAGAGGAGCAATTGCAATGAAATTACCTCATTGTGAGTGCTGGTCAACTTGCCAGACCTTCAGAAAAGTGTTTCAGTAGAAAATGGGTCACGGTTACAAAGTAAGCAAAATAACGGAAGCAAAATAAATACTCGTATAAAAGTGGTATTTTATGTCGGATTTTGTTAAATTCTTTCAAAAATATTTATATTTACATTGGTAAAATGATATTGCATGTATATCATTAAAGATTAGGCGAACACTAAAACTAGAAAATGACTAACAATGGGGTCGACGTACGATGACTAGATACAAGGTAACTTAATATTATATTACACTCGCCAAGTTGGTCTTGTGGGTAAAATTTCAGTTTTCGGTTTAAAAGGTTGTGGGGTCGAGCCCCAATCGCCTATCACATTATTGATGGATGTGATAGGAATAGAGCCCAAAAGTCCGTGTTAAATTATTACACCTAGTCTGAAGAGCACGGTCGAAATAACTTCCTGTGTAACTGACTCATGATTTCACTAATCAAACTCTCGTACAATTAAAAAATTCCAGATTTCTGAATTACGTTATTCGAAATGAGATACGATGTAAGCCACTAATGTGCCTGCCAAACGACATTTTCTCCTATTGGATTATAATGAAAATCGACGTTCGGGAAAATATTGTTGATCAGCTATTGCTTCAAATATCGTCGCGAAAAAATTGTCTAGAGAACAGATCGATTTTCATTTTAAAAAAATTGTTTTTTTTACAGTTAATGTCACTCGGATTCATAATGCCGCCAAAAATAGCTTTCTTAAAGATATATTTTTACTGATGCCGTGTTTCTTTCTTTTTCTCACCAGATCTGGTAATTTTAAAAGTAAATAATGGTATTTCCCGATTGTCAAAGTGTTTTTCAATTCAAACGTCATACTGAATATAAATATTTCAAAAATTAATTGAAACAAAAATTATATTTTCATTTTCATAATATAATTTTCGTAAATTGCCAAAGGTTAGATGCACCAAATCTTCATCCTGATACCACGGAAAATCTTCATTTTGTCTGGCACAACAAAAGGTCAATCGGTGAATTGGAGCTGAATGTTCAACGTAAACAGCAATTGCCTCATGACAATAAAGCTTATTGATTATCACAATATACCCACAGGGGTTTCTAACAATACACCAAGTGTATGATATCATTTTACATCAGGGAGCAAAATTTATCAAATATAGTGTTATTTTAATGAATTGGTCAAGGCCTCTAAAACATATAAACAAAATCTACATATTTATTAGGCAGTTTACGCGGTCAAAATTATTGAACAGCTCATCAGAAAGAGAGAGTGGAACGCTTGTCACAAAACTGCGCGGCATAATTAAAATTTGAAAGCGGATGCAATGACAACAAAATCATGGGGGCGCCAAATTTGTGAAATATGAGACTGTAATAATGAACGGTCTAATTGTGAATGTTTGTCGGTCCGGGCAAAGCTCGATATGGCACGATAAATTCGAGTCAATCGGGGGGCCAAATTAATTTATCGATTGAAAATATCGTACATAATATATTGCCCTGAATTTTAATCCGCATATTCCGCGCAAATTCCCCAATATCCGTGCATCATATGATGTATGGCAGGGCATGGCTAATTGAGATTTACTCTAAATATAGCAGCGCTCCTATGTAATGATGATTTGAATCGTGCGCTCGGGGCACCATTGATCCCGAGATCTCCATTTAGCCATAGTCAGTAAAGCGAAAACACCAAACATGTCACTCATTGAGTATATGAGATTCAGCGATATTGTGAAATGAGTCAGCTTGAAATAAACGTAACGCTGATCATTTATTACTGTTATGTTTAAATGAGGCAGGGATACGTGGGGTGGGGAGAGCAAGAGAGAGAGAGAAGCAGCGTACAAATTCACTATGTAATCAATATTATTTGCATATATTTAATAAATAAATGCAAATTTGTTTAGCTAGCCTCCTGGGACGTTCCACGCATTGATTCACAATGTAATTTAGCAAAACGGATGATTTAAAATTATAGTTTGGCTGTTTGCAAGCTTATTTTGAAATATTCATTCTATATCTGTTCCACTTTAAACGCAATTTAGCGACATAATTACGGTTAAGGTCAGACGGCGAGCATATTAGAGTCTTTTCGAATTCCGACACCTTTTCCCAAAACAAATTTACACAAGATAGTGTTGCACAATTTGAACTTGTAAGGTAACATTAGTCAGACTGTGAACAAAGAACGAGTAGTATCTATGAATTGTCGCTTATTGTTCATGTTTGAGCTGTGAAATAATAAATATATACTTGACCATGGGCATCCAGTTGTAAAAGGTGCATTGTAATTAAACCCGGAGACATTCTAAATGAAAAATATTTTATCACAAATAAAATCAAATGTATCCATAGTGACTATACCGACAATGAAACAACAAAATAAAAATTCTTTTAGATATATCGATTTTTTAAACGTTTGTAAAAGCCTAATTTATTCATTTGAAGGTTATTCAAGTTATAAAGGTTGCAAATGATGCTTCCGACTGCATAATCGACAGAGAAGCGCAACATTTAAATACTATAAATTATAATAGGTTTGCGTGAACATAATCATGCAAAAAACAATAGAGTCTATAGCGCATTTAGTTACAATGCAGGCAAAGGGAGCAATATACAATATATATATAAAGCTATGTAAAATTATACTCTTAATTCTTAGTTTCCGGTTGCCACAGTACAACAAAAAGATCTATCACACTCGTTACGCAATACAGCACGCTATTTTCATTATTTCCGGAAGCAAAATAAAAGCGGCTGGCACAAAAAAAAACGTTAGCTCCTAATAAGGGTTACATGTGGTTTTTTTAACTCGGTCTAACACCGTCGCACACACATCAATCTGTGTTGCCGCCGATAAGAGATATCGCGAGTGGAAGCAGTCCCCGCCTAACCTATGTCGAGCGGTAAATTGGGCTGCTGATATAATGAACGATAAGCCTCGTTTTTGTTGCCTTTTTACACTGAACTGACGGTTTTGTTAGGTCGAAGGGATTATGCACTGTGTTTCCGGAACAAAGGTGAGGGTCGGATACCGCGGACGGATACGCCAAAGGTGAACTGTGCGCGGCGCATACGTCTTATATTGATTATAGACGTTAATCACATTAACGCTGCTCTCATCATATTTGGGTTACTCACCTTCTAACAAATTTATACTCTGTATTTATGAAATCATAATCGATTTAACAGGCTTTGGTAATGAACGTAGGAATTTTTGCGCATGCGATGGTGTCGATTACAATTTTTGAAAACAGAAAGTGGGAAATTTGCATTCTGAAAATGGCTTCGAAAATTCGTCTAATTTTTAGTAATTATACGTTTTGGTCAATTTTGATGTATCCGTTATATATGTCATTGAAATATCATTAATTGCAAATATAACTATACAAAAAATAAATACGTAAGGATGATAATCGATTCAGCATAATAGTGGAATAACAACTAGAAGATATCCAAAAAAACATTTATACATTTTCATTATTTAAAAGGATAAAAAGTTGAACTTCAAAATTTAATTGCAATACAATTCCAAATTAAAAAGACTTTCATCAAAAAGCTTTTTAGGACATTAGATAAAAATATTCGTTTAATGAAATGCCATTAAATACAGATGTGGCACACATGTTGAAGCAACATAAGGTACCGCCATTCACGGTGTATATTCGTGGAGCACACCCGGTAGACATAATCAATACTCACTTTGCATAATGTAAAATGTAGATGTCATTGGCTTGAGAATGTTCCGCGCAGCCCAGCAAGTGTTGTGCGCCAGGCTCATCAATTTTCCGTCCCCGGCCCGAACCCAATCTCTCAAACACGCAGAACGCGCCTGCCTACTGTAGGCGCAAGGCGTCTGAGAGACCTCGCTTGTTTGCTTTTTGGAGCAAAAACAAGAACGAAAAACGACGAGCGTTTAAAATAATATCCGAGGAAACAAAGGACTCGTGTAAGATCGGTGCTAAGGCGCCCGAATACAGCTTTAATGGAACATGGAGCTACCCGCCCCCAACACCATCCCCTCCTATTCCATGGGAGTCCCGTATGGAGTGGCGATGGGGGTGGAGGAGGTGGAGAGCTTCGCTGGAGTGGTGCCTGCAACTCGCATTACTCGGGATTAGCGTCACAATGAAAACAAACGGCTGACTAGCAAAAAAGGCACGCGCCTCTTCTACAGGCGGCCTGCTTCTCTTTTTGCCAACTGTGCCAAACTTGTTCCTTAATACTCCTGAGACGCCCAAAATTATCCGAACGAGTTCTTGGAACACGAGCGCTACAAGGACAAAGCCATAAGATCTTCATATTCGGCTAGATAGATATTAGTGTGAAGCGTTTAGTAGTCCTCTTGAAGGGGGGGTCTCAGGTGGTTAGAGAACCAGAAATATGCTCCTTTGTCATAAAAACGATCAAGGGATCTTAACGGCGATCGTTGGTATTATTAATGTGCGTCTTGTTGCAAGAATGAGTTTTTCTTCGGTAGTGGTACGACAGATTCCTCCTCAAGCGAGGACACTTTTATTTGTACTTATGACAGACTGCTGATTTAAGGCACATGGTTTAGTTGAACGTTATAAAAAAATATTTTGCCAAAGAACGAAAAGTATCGCCAAAGAACGAAAAGTATTCACGAAGGTATCGGCCGTGTTCGGTAGACTAATAATAATGACGTCACACGTGTGAAGATACCAGGGCTCAGGCGGATGGTTCCACAGACTGGCGGTTGGCACATTTGGCTCATTTGCCGGATCTAATTGCACACGTACACGCAACCCAGCAAATTAGGCTGACCGAAATTTTGTTGCTTCTTTCAAGACATCTTTTCTTTTTGTGTTTGCAAGAGTTGGAAAACAAGATTTTGTTTGACAAAATGTTTTCCGCTTTCTCGTACCGTACTGTAATTTTCAAAAGGCGATTTGGGGCGGGTTCAAAACGTAATGTCTGTCTTTGCTGAATGCATCTAAGGGAGCGTCAATTATGAGAGACATCATTCAGAGCAAACATTCGCTATAATGATTCCACCTATTTAGGTAAAAGAAAAACGAACTCTCCGAGGCAAGTGCGGATGTGTATGTGTAATCATTTGGTGGAACGATAAACCACTATAGCGTAATTTTGGGAACCGGAACCTGTCAGCCTTCTTGATGGAAAAAAATAATAGTTCAGCTCTCTAATCTCACGTCTCTTTGTGCAGAACTGTACAACTGAAAGTGGCGTCTTCTGGTGTGTGGAGCGAATCTGCGAAAGTAGAATAACGACAGCCGCGGATAATCGCAACCTGATAAAAAATATATCATTTCGTTCTCTCTGGTTGTCTCGTCCCCCGCCCGCGCCTACATAAAATATTCTGCGCGGGTGAAGAAAAGTGGAATCGACATTTGCGCTATCAGGAGTCTCGTAAATTGATCCAGCGTCGAGTCTGGTTAGATACATTGCGGCTCGGAAAACGAAAGCGTAACAGCCCTAGGCAATATCTTGTTAGTTTGTTTTAAAATTTCCAGCAACCCAGTCTGGTTTTTGCAATAACAATTTTTTGAATGTCGCATGAGGTATACATGAGGTGGCTTATTCTACTAGCAGAACATCTTCCAAATATATGTTATTAATATTTCATGTCAATTTCTAGACGTTACAAGTATATATTTTTTTTTTAAATACATACAACAAGTCAACGCAAACATCAACAAACAATAGAAAAATGTGATGACTAACCTCGGTTTAAAAAAACGTAGAGTGCTTTTGAAGTCGTGGGAGACAAGTTTGGTCTCGTTTTCGATTTTTGGCGCGGACTCCCAATTTTAAATCACAAGGTACATACGAAAATATGTCCCTCTCACGGTTCTGTGGCAACAAGAGGTGCTCATAATCTAGATACTGATATCTACAAAAGTTTGATTTGCACAAATTGCTGATGACCAACATAATTGTTTATTGAATATGGTGAAATCCCCCATTTTCCAACTCCTCCAACTGCAACTCAGCATTGCGGCGCCACAGTTGCGATTTATTTTTTAATCGACTATAAACTCGGCAGGTAATGTATATGATCCGGTCTATATAGACAAAGCCTCCACTCACTTACAACTTTCAGCAAGCATCTAGATAGAGAGCATGCTGCGATTGTCCTTATAGAACACGGAATGAACTTTTTCTTTGCTAGGTGGTCGCGATGCGTGAGATGTTCGCTCTTGCTCTCGCTCCTTCTCATAGCGTTGTTACATTGGCATGGTGCGTCGCAACATTAATGCCTCACCTGGATTGTCTCTTCTCTGCTTAGGGACAAGCGAGCCCAAAATATATTTTAAGCAGCGCTCTCGAAAGAATTTTTAAATTTAAGAATAAAACATGCGCATTTGGATTAAACGTGCACATAATATTTTTGAAAACGGTAAGTATTACTATTGATTTTCGATATCTAGCAGAACTATCAAACGCTTACAGAAATCTGACAACCGTTTTTGGCAACATTTTGTTGTAGAAAACGGTGTCCTTTTTTGGTATTCTATACCAATCGGAGGTGGCGCAGGTGGTTTTTTCTCATTGATATATTTAAGCGACGGTGAAGAATAAACGAGCGCGATGAGCACCAAGAGAGTAACAGAGATGCTTGTAGTGTTGATACTACAGTGATGGGGAAAAAATAAAATAAAAATCGGCATAACCGATAATTTCACTGAAAAAATTAACTACAAGGCGGACATAATAGCCAAAGATAATTGTTAAAGAACACGGAATAAAAAGCCGTAAAACGGTGTGTATAATAAACAGTCAATAAAAATATTTCAGAATAAGCTCATAATTGTCGGCAAACGATGCAATCGTATCCACAGAATGCCCAGTAGAATTTCCTTTTAAATTCAATAGGCTCCCGTGAGACACTAACGGTATGAACCTCAATACAGTATGTTATTTTTAAACATTGTGATGACCACCTCGCAATCGTGCATCGGTGATTTAAGTCGCTTTCACTCGGATGCAAACATAAAGTGATCTTTCTAATACTCGGTAGTACAGACACAAAGTGTGTGCCGGTACACACTCGAATGTTAACCATAAAGGTTTTTTAAAATATATTTTTCGAAACAATGGAGGGATTTTTTCCTCATCACTTATTCAGACGGAGGGAGCAGGCAGATCGCATCTCCTGCAAATATGGTTCAGCGTCTCCGTACAAAAACGGTATCACACACTTCGATCTTTCTCAGAGCACAAGACGTACCGCGGAGAGGAGGAGGAAGAGGAAAGGGTGATGCCCGCCTGGGCGAGACTAATGCGTTGGCGTCGATCCCCGTCGACTCCCCCGTTACCCTTTCCACCTCCAGCCACCCCTGTACCAACCCACCCCAATTCGACCCCCCGCGCGCTCTGCGGCTGTGTGCTGACGTGGCAGGGCGTCGTAGGCATAACCACCGCTGCTGCATGTTGCTCTCGCTCCTCCTCTACCCCCCCCCCACACCCTACACGACCAACCAACCAACAAGATAAGTGTAATTACCAGCAGCCTCCATTTTTACCTTGGCGTAGTAATGCATCTTGGGGCTGTGGATATGAGGTGCGACCGGATTTGCATGCTTTTAAAATATTTAATATTGATAGCATCACCTGATTAATTAAAACTTGGAAAATAATAGTTTCTAACACGTTGTAAATGACGTAGGAGGATAGTCTATGCGCTTTATGTATACAAGAAATAGTTATGCAAGCACATTTTCAACGAAAATATCATGATACACCTATACTTTAGAGGAAAATGATCTCTGTCATAAACACGTATTATTGAACAGTCTTGTAGTTAGAATAACATAACCTTTTTAAGAACAATATAATAGGAAGAGGAACGTCTGGATTATTATGGAGGTTGTGTCCGGGACAGCCCGGACGAAAAAAGGCGAACAAGAGTTGGCGAAAAGAGTAACTCTTCTAATATAATAATAGTAAACTAACGTCTTAGCTGCTTCGCCAGTTCCCACATTTTTCTAGTTAAGTTATTTCATTTTAAATAATAGTGGTTTATTGTTTAATATATTAGAAGAGTTATCGCCAACTCTTATTCGAATTTTTTTTTTGTCCGGCCTGTCCCGGACACAACACCCATTTATATTTGAGAACATACAATTTATTTCCTTATTTGTTGCTTAGTTTATCAGTTGGGAATTTAAAATAAAACAATTAAAAAGAGCAGAAGCCAGCTAGTTTCATTATTTAGACATGAAAAAGAACTTTTGTGTCGCCATGTACGTGATTGTACCGGGCGCTGCGAAAAGCTACCCCCGACGATGCTTCGTGTAAGACACGGGTGCCACCCAATTTGCCACTTGTTAGGATGAATGAACAATTGGTAATTTTTTCGCGAGTATCGCCCACCGACAATGTGAATTTGAATGCACATTATGAAAAACATTCTATATGATTGACATATAAAATGGGCCGATGTAAATGGTAATTATGAATCCAAATAAAAATTGCAATCTGATAGGAAAGAAACTCCCCCAAATTATTATTCATTATTATTTCAAAATCTTGTCAGACGGTGATTCCTTATAATTATTTGATAGCAAGTTTGGAAACAAAGGAGCGGAGGATTCCGCTAACAAGACATCGCAAAAATCCGGTCGCTGTGAAAAGACGACACGACGAGATGCAGGGGGCGCGTCCATCGTCGACGCGCAAGAGCATCAATTACACCGGGGACCCCGGCGGACGACGAACGCGCGTTCTTAACGCCGTCGCGCAAATCCAATTGAAAAAGTCGTCTCTCTCTTTATACATATATATATATATATATATATATATATGGGTTGACTCCCTCTCCCATTTTCTCTCGCACTTCCACGAGGTTTCCCTAAGAGCTACGGCACAGCTTCTTACCGAGGGTGTCGAGACCCACATCGCGACCTGTTTCGCGGTGACGTCACACGCACACGAGATTGTCACAGGCTGCGCTGCATGCTTAAATGAGCATTATTTGAAATGGAAGCCGGGTGACGAGTTAAAAGCATTTAGAAAATAGGTTCAAGTTGCTCTGGTGGGTGGGGTAGTGTGTTTTGCAAATTGCGCTTTTCGACATCTGACCGCCAGTCGGCGCTGATGATAACCAACCGCACCAGCAATTGTCATTCATTTAAGCAGTAGACCCGCCTACGCCTATCTATTTTTAGATAGGCAGCCCGTATACACGTAGTTGCTCGCACAGGAGTACGCTCGATTAGACCTACATTCGTATATGTAGTTTACATGTACAAGAATATTTATGTATCTATAGGAGTATAAGCGAGTATTAAAATGTAAGTCTGTGTACCAGTTCCTATGCTCTGTATAAGTATGACATAGAGGCCCTTCGTAAATACTAAAACAAATACCATTAATATATAAAATAATTAGGTACAAAACAATTCACAATAATATAAACATAAAACATATGATAGAAGTAGCCATTTCGCCAGCGCAGTGACGAATTTCAAACATTTCGCAAAATATGATTAACATTGCCCTAATTTCGATTCAAAATTTTGTAAACAAAATATCAATTTTAATTATTATCAGCAGTTTTTAAATGTAACTGATAAAGCGCACTTAACATAGACAAACTCGTCCATCGTGGTTTTCTTTTGCTATGTTTAAAGTAAAGCTCGATTTTAGCGAGGCCTGAAGATTCATGTCTCGAAATAGTTTTTATAACGAGGTTTCAGTGATTTTCGAGATCTTATACGTTCAGTTTTTTTCGTTGGTCGCAGGAGTCTGTTAGCCCCTTGTTCCTTCGTTAACAACTGGCACAGACGCCCACGGTATTTTTGCGTGTTGGTTGCTATGGTTACCAACGTTTTTTAAGTTTATTTTTTCTACAATTTCACCGGCATTAGCGTTACGTGGTAGTTTGTTGCCTATCCAATAACAACTAGCCTGGATATCTTCGGCGAAGTTATCACTGGAATTGAGCGGGACTGACAAGTGGCATTATATATTTATTTTTCATCGATCCACTGCTTTCAGAACCTTTTTTTTATTTGAAAATATATGACCAGAGAGCGAACATCACAAATTACTAGCATTTACCCTTTCTGATCCAACATGTTCACTTACACTATATGTCATTTGAAAGAACAAAATGATTTATATATTTCTTTACCATTTCGTACAAAGAAACTCAAAAACAAAGTAGCAAACATAAAACGAACTTTTGTTTATTGTTTAATTAGAACACGAAGAGACGAGAATAATTAATTCGTTTTTTTTAATCGAAAATGGAGCAGAAGCGTCTTATAGATTTTTTTAAAACGAAAATCAATAGAAAAAATCTTGACCATGTGAGCTGGACCAATGATGTGCGACTCGGCACTACCAAGTTGGTTGAGATACCGACTTGTAATGCAGCGGTCCCGGGTTCGATTCCAGCCAAAGGTCTTTTGTTCATTTTTCCCCGAGCAAGATGTAAGATGCAAGATGTAAGAGTAAGATGTACCCCTAAAATATAGTTCAGATAAAACGCTAAGCGTGGACACTGTGTCACCTGTAGGTAATTATTTGTCACCGTAGAATTTAATTGGAATATAAGAATATAGAATATAAGTAGAAATAAATATAAGTAAATATAAATAGAATATATGTAGAATTCATTTACCAGTCCAGTTATCTAGCGTACTGCTATACCAAATCCAATCGCCCAAAACTGATGGTCACATCCACCTTATTGTTCAGTTGTTATTTTCGAATGGAATCCGCCTTCTACTGTATATCTTATTTAAATTCATTGATTTGCACTAGGGTCTCCAAAGCCTCGACGGCCTGGTGCGCGTGTTGGAATCCTCTCACGGCATGCATATTCATGAGGCGCCGCATTATTTTTTCACTAGCATCGTCGCGCGTTGTCAAAACGAGAGTTTTCCTGAAGTGCAACTTTAATCTGCGGTGAGAGCAACTCGACAAGGTAATCCGCTGCGAACGGAACATCTCGCAGGGGCCGCGTGATGCCTGTGCTATCCTCGAATGCCGGCTTCGCCCTTTCACCTCGGGCCCCTTTAATTATATTGTCAACAGTGTCTTCCGGCTGCCGAAGACAGAGCCCCCCCCCCTATATAGGCCATGGGCGATGCTAAAGCCGGGTGATGGACTTCGCTAATCCCCCGACCGGGCCATCACTCTATTCCCCCACGGCCATCTTAAGACTAAAGCTTTACCCCCTTGAGCCCAATGGGGGGGGGGGAGACGTAAATGCCGGAAGCCAGTGCCGGATCCTGCTTTAAGAGGCCAGTGGAGAACCGAATCTAACCAAATATAATTGTGGGTGAAATGAAAATATTATGGTCTCACTTAAATTCTATGGCTCAGTACTCATCGTTGACCGGTTGATTTTAAGCTGGCCACCGCAAATGGCGACGTCACTCTCAATGCGATAGAAGTGCTCATTAGAGTGCCAACAACTTGTTGTTAATAAGCTTCCCACAACATAATATTTTCGCAATTTGCGTCATTAGAGTGTGAGATTCCGAAGATTTTCGCTGGTCGAAACGTGGTTGCGAAAAAAAGCCTCTGTTTACTTTTTAGCAGCTGGAGTTTCAAATGGGCATCTTGTGGCAAGTGGAGAGAACAAGTATTTGATTTTCGTTGTTTGGTGGCATTGCGACGTAAATCAGGAAAAGTCAAGAGGCGGGTTCACGCAGCTTGGCCTATTTGTTTCGGAGCTGCTCGCATGATGCGGAAGGGTACTCAACGTCACCGCTCAACATGAGTATGTGAGTGAGTTGAGAGAGTGGGAGAGAAATAGGCCTTCTCCTCGTATAATGTGTGTCTCTGCTTGGAAGAGAGTTGTCGTGGAAACCGACCGTGTTGGCTGTACGGTGCGCCTGTTAATATGAATCCTAAATCAAAGTTGACTTGTCCTTAATGACTTTCTCGGAGCATAAATTGCTGACAAAGCAAGCGAAAGCCAGATGGAAAGAGAGAAAGAAGCAAGAAAGCTTGGTAGAGACGCCAGCCTCGAGTGGGTGGAAGTTCAAGTGGGTTGTTAGTAGGGGAAAGAAGGACTATAGCACCCGTTATTCAACGGAAGTTATTAAATTCTACGTTTTTAATATTCCTTTAACATGAAAACCGATCTGATCCAAAATTGCCGCTATGTCCCGATCAGGTTTGGTGAAACCTCTTTTTTTTTGCTGGCATCGCCAGAGGACTAATTTTAATGGAGCCGAGGTCTAGTTTCCTGATTATGTTCTTGGGAAAGAATGAAAGCTAAAAAATAAAATTGCAAAAAAATGTTTGCGCATTCTTCGGTTCCTGTAGGGGGAGCCGTAATTGACATTTCATCCGAGTTATTTAAGCTGCTGGCGGCATGGCTGCATCCTGCTGAGAATCTCTGCACATTCGAGAGGTCATGAAGGTAAAGGTGTTTTAATAGAAAACGACGTAAGATCAGAACCAGTGACAAGATATGTACGCTGCTGGAACGTAACAAATTGCAATATTTTGAATTGCATAATTTAAATCGCAATTGTAAGCGACTCATTACGGAATTGGAATTACCTTGGCTACCCTATAGATTGAACAAAATAGTTATTATTTAATTAACAGTTACAATTCAGATTTTGTTTTGTTTACCGGTTGCGGGACTCAGGAGGAGAAGGAAAAAACAGGAAACGACCGGTGCCGCCTCCGGTGAGAAAAGCAGATAGCTGTCGACAGTCGTACTTTGTTGCGTCGTCTTTTTTTTTTTTTTTTTTTTTTTTGTTTCCATCAACTGT
>JAQGBY010002957.1:0-20866 GCA_034698785.1 Mycogona germanica | reverse complement strand
GGTATGTTCATTTTTATGCGATTTCATTGAGCCGTTCTGAAATTTTGCTCTGCACACCAAAATCCAATTCTTTGTTTCATAATATAGGATTTGCTTGTTATTTTTAATGAACCCATAATTAATTGCGATCAATTTATTCAATTATTGATTAATCAAATTATTGATTCGGAAAAGATTCTAATTTAACCTCTTCAGCACAAATCACATGGAGAATTTATATTAATTCAATATCAATTGAACCGATAAAATGATCAGCACATTTTTATTTTCAGATTTTGTTTAAGAAATCTGGTGATTTTGGATTTTTATGCCATCTATGCTTATGGATCCGACAGTGCAAGCGATGGTCGCCTGGGGTTGCGGGTGTGCGCTAATGACCATTATTATTGTCAGTGTTGCCAGATTCCCCGATTCCCCGCGTGCGTAATTCGCGAGCAGCAATTATTCCGGCACGCATTAGATTAGAAGCTTTCGTGTGTCTATGGTCCAATGCTATTTATTTCAAATCTAGTTTATAGGCCGTCGCGTCAGTGGTGTCTTTAGCCGTGTTGAGCGCCGTCTGCCTATTTAGCTGTCGCGAAGATGAATTTGGTTTTTGGTCGCATCCGATCTGCGCCCGCCCAAGATTCATTCCGTTTCGGCGTTGCTAATTGAGATTCCGACTTGTGCCTGAACCACCCACAACATTGCACTATCTCGGCCATCCCGCCCAGGATCTTCTTCTTCGTGAGGACGACGACGATGACGACGGCGTCCTCGAAAGTCGAACGAAAAGAAGTGTGAGGGAGGGAGGGAGGAGAGAGGAGGGATGGTTTGAGGAGGAGGGTACTCACAAAAAAGAAGCAGCAGCATCTTGCAGCGTGTGACGTTGATTTCGGTTCCAATTTAATCCGTGATTTATTGCCCCTAATCGCTGCAACATACATGCTGTATAGTCGCGCGTCGCTGTAGCCCCGCCCACCTCCACATCCACCCACAAACAGCGCCCTCTGGTGGGCGGGTGAATATGCCAAGTTGGAGCACATGGGGACACTTTGAGTTATCCGAATTTCGTGGAGTTTTGCTGACTGTTTCCTTTTAAGATGCGTGTTGCCACCTGACATAATTTTTCTGATCTCTTTTATTACTACTGTTTTAAAATTACTTTTCAATTGTTGCCACCAAATAAAACTGATATTTTCTTTGAAAGATTGAAAGCTAGTAGATTAAAATTGTTATTTTTTATTAATTTTATTTTACTAACGAGTAGTGACAAATTTTACCAAGACTTTCTCTATTTTATGTTTAATTACTTTCCATCGTTACTCGTTGTTTTCTTGTTAATCTAATAAATGGTGGAGCTTTTTTGTCAGTTATTCAAAATATTTTTTGGATATTGCGTCATGCTTTTTTTTGTATTTTAAAAATTGATGCTCGCTATGATTACTTGCCGTACGGTTTGTCTTGAGATAATTTAGAATTCATTAAGCAGATTGAAAAATCTTATTTGAGGGATTTTCCGACTTGACCGTGCGGTTTCGCAGCGTACACTTTTGTTGCCAATTTTGCTCCTTCACCCAGTGCTGGGTAATAAACGCGTATTGCGCCCCCCGACGGAGGAGGAGGGTGTCGTAGGAAAAGTTATGACGTCGAGTGATGCGCGAGAGAGAGAGCGGCTGTTTGTTATTAAAAAAAAGTTTCCAGGGAATTTTGCCGTACGGAAAACGAGGGCCGATGCAAATTGGATGGAGTGGGCGCTTGTGGGTTTATGCGGAGGCGAGGTGTTGTCTCTTGGGGTTGGGGCGGGTGTGGTTGTGAGCAAGGGGAAGGGGATGAGGGGGAGGCAAACGAAACGTTTTCTCCAAACTCGTACCTATTAACTCAGACGTGAACGTCCAATAGTGTTTGAGACTCGGTTTGATATCCACTCGGTGTCGCATTTTTTACATACTTCTATTGATGATTCTAAAATTTTAGTAGCACAAGGGAAAATGGGATCTCGGAATGTTTCCGATTTACAAAATTTAAAATGTGTTGTTTACCGTCGTTGTCAAATGAGAAAAGTCGAATTAAGCAACTTTCAACTTTAGTTGAATTAGATTTCTGTGGTCATTTGTAACTAACTGGCTAATTTAGAGAGGTTATCGTACGATTGCCTGGCCTTTGAATTAGGATCTCGATTAGAAACCGTATATCCGACCGCTTTCGGCTATTGATTTATCCGTATAGGTTGGTGGACCGAGGACGTAGAACCATTATGTCCACAGTCCATGTCCGGTGCATGGGTTAGTTACGTTCTCTGATGCGTGTCCACTTTGGTGGGTGACCGGTGGGGTCCGGTGTGTAAACCGTTACACACGCCGCTGACTCTGCACAACTTGGGTGTGTGTGGAAGACGAAAAGGAAGGAGAAAAAAAACTGCTGCATCGAACGAAACTCGACCATCATCATCATTCTGTTTATTTATATAGCTCTCCCGTTCAGTGAATTATATCGCACTTGGAGAAATAATAGCGTTAACTTATTATCTTTTGGACGCCGTGTGCCTCGCCAAGGCTTATTTAGTGGATCCGTTTTAGGCCCCTCGATAGCGCGCTGCTGGAAAAATATGGATTGGCTTTATAAGATCCTCCTGAGTCACGCGAACACATATTACGAACAAGGTTAGCAGTTGAACTAACATGTATTGGGTACACTGATGTGTGCTTTGGTTTAATCAGAGACCGACATCTGTCGCGAATTACGAGCTCTAGATATGTACCAAAATTATTTCTGTAGTAATGTTGTTTCAAAATAATGGAATTCTTATTATGAAATTTGTTTGCTAATTGACGCTAACCATTCTTGACTTTCTCGTTTTATTCATGAATGCGCCTCGCATGTTCGCTGATTTGCTAGGACCAACGTCTGCAGTATTTAGTTCAAAATTGTCGCCTCCATGTGCGTTTTGCCGAGTGTCGATCGATTCACTCGACATCCACCAGAGGACATTTACAAGCTCATGTCAGTTCTATCAACCGTTTTTAATATAGACGTATGTTTCATTCCTTTTTTCGACTTATTTTATTGGACTTTCAGACAATTTCAAGGATGACACTGGCGTTCGTAATGGGGGTCCGTCCGGGTGTTGCCGATATCGATGCCACAACATGGATCTGTTTCCACACACGTATGCCCGGCCGAACCCCGTTGGTCCGTAGAGGATAGTCGTCACGGTCCATGAGAGAGAGAGTGCATCCTCTATAATCGCGATGTTGGCGGTGATTGAGAGGCCGTTGGAAAAGCAAGCCGAGATTTTTGTTGAATTTTTGAAGAATTTTCGGGAAATTTGTAACGTGATTAAACGAGACTTATGTGCCGATCGGTCACAATTTACGGCCGGCGTTTCGCTGGATGGCGGTGCGGGGTGGGAGGAGGGCGCACCCCACAGATGTCGGGTTTTGGGGCGGCCGGGGGGATTTTTGATGGCGTCGTCCTCGCACTATCAGTGTGGCCGTAGGCGTGTTCGTTTCTGGCCCTGCTGTTTTCGGCGACGATTATTGATGACGACAAAAGTTTGGCTGGCGGCGTCGAGGCGACGGTAAACTGGGGTGAAATGTTAGTGTTCGTGAATATAGCTTGTGGGCTGTAATATCAGTTATATATTGAGTGCCGTGTTCCCAAATTCTATAGGCTTCGACCAATGATATTTGCTACTAGAGAACCTGTGGCGGGACCCAACTCTGGAGGACGGTTGGTAACTAATTTGATCGCTCTTTAAAATTGTTCCTGGAAATCCCTGGCTATCGCAATGCAAATTGTCGGACTCACGGTGGTTTCTATCGTATAGGCGGTTCTTATTTGAAGAACATTTAAGTTTCCGCTCTATAGGGAAATGCTATTTTGATTCTACTACTCCACGGTTCTCGCCACTTGTCCATGTTTCAGAAAGTTTTCGTGTCGTCGGATAAACTTTTCCTGTGCTTGGTTTGGTAACTGGGTCCGTACTGAATTTTCAAATGTTCT
This sequence comes from Mycogona germanica, assembly GCA_034698785.1. Classification (NCBI taxonomy): domain Eukaryota; kingdom Metazoa; phylum Arthropoda; class Diplopoda; order Chordeumatida; family Chordeumatidae; genus Mycogona; species Mycogona germanica. Next base: position 16,882 of record JAQGBY010002957.1, on the reverse strand, counting down.
TCCCTTACTTTCATTGATTTGTCCATTGCGAGTTGTTGTATTTTATTCAGCAAGTGTGTACGGTATTTCCGTAGATGCATGTTGATGGTGTACTCGTATTGCAAAATTCGACGCTGTTTACCAAACATAGTTATTCTGTTTGCGTTTTGTCGCATTTGGATCTTTTGTTCCGATCAATTTTGTTCGCTACATACGGGTTGTTGGCGCGTAGGCTATCGCGAAAATTAAAATCTTCACCAAAACACTCGCAATTCCCCATTTTTTATTTTATTCTGGTGAATGGTTTGGCGGAATTGTCCATTCATGCATTAGAGAAAATGGTCGTTTGAATTTCGGCGCCCGAGTAAACATGCAAAGTAGCACCAGACTATTGAACAGCTCTTGTCGAAAAAAGAAATGGACGCCTCTCTACTCTTTCGGCATGTGTTTGTCTCTGCCCGTACGCTGATATCAACGTGGACCGTAGATTTGCTCGGCTACGAAAAAATCGTTTTTTTTCTTTTCTTTCGGTAGGTTTTTGGTCGGTTTGGCAACCAAATGATTTGGCGTCGGACTGGAATGCCTTTTTTTTTGCTCCTCGCGATTTCGCTCCCCTCTTTCGTTCCTAGCTTCCGTTTTTCGATCTCTTCTCGGAAGTTTTTCGAGTTCAGTCTCCGCGGGGAGGAAGCCTTTGAGAGTTTCTTGGCCAATTTCGAAGGCTTAGTTTCATTCTGGTCCGCGTCGTTCGATTCAAATCACATCCTTGTACTTGGAAACACATGCATGTGCGTGCGGGGGTGGTGTACCGTGGGTTGAGTGGAGTTTTTTCTTCCCCCATCCCCCCCCCCCCGGTTCCTTTCTCCCTCTCTCTCTCCTTCAGCATCGCTACCGAGTTGTCGTCGACATGAAAAGCGTTCCAATTTCGACCGCCCCCCTCCCGCTCTTTTGAACTCTGAATTATATAGGTGCTTGCAGTGTAGTTGCATGGGGCCTAGACATGCCTCCAACTCACGCTTGTTCGCAGAACTTCAATAGATTTATTTTTTAAAAAAACTTCAGGGTGATGAAAAGATTTTCTTACATTGAGAATTTTTTAGTTTTTGGAGGTCTTATGGGTACCTCGTTAGAAATGAGCTACATTTTATTACATTCATGCATTTTTTCCAATATGTAATCTTTTAAAATAATGTATATGTGAATTGATGATTTCAATTGAGGAAACTGTAAGATCTACAGCTGCATAAATCAAAACTGCTATTAAAATTGTTATTGACGAGTATTATTAACGCCCATATTGAAATATCACAATCATAGTGTGAAAGTTTGAACTGATTATAAATGCATTTTGGTCAGTTGGAATCATTTGTATGAAAGCAGGATATTCTTGCGAATTGCGTTTTGGAGTGGTGTGGTGTGGCAAATTGTGTTCTTAAGTCACAAAGTTAAAACTGAAATCAAGTACTTCTTATGGTTTCAACCCCCTAGCGCTCACAGACTGCCATCTATGCAATATGTCTGATTTTGCACTGAAAGTATGATATGTGGGTAGGGTAATATCGTTGCAGAGATTTGTTTCACATCAGCCTTACATCGTGCACAAAAAAGGTTTATGCCGGGGCTTTAGTAGAAGATGTATCACTATCGTCTGCTTTTCTGTGTTCCCCTGTGACGAAGGTGAGCCGTGTGTGGGGTGGCGATTCTATGGTCTCGCAATTTGAGCGCTGGGCAGTCGAAGAACTTTGGTTTCGCAGCAAGTCAGTTCAGTCCGTCCGTTTTGCTCTAGAATGGAGATACCATAAAATTCTAGAAACACCGGTTTTCTGGACGATTACTGTGTGTGCTCCCGAAATTATTTGTGCCGTTCGGTCTGAATTATTTCATCTTTATTTTATTTTATGCAGTTCCAATTATGTATGTGACCATTTCTTTTTCAGTCTCGTGTATATATACCCTTTTTAGCTTCCCATTTATTTTGTTTCAATGTGTGAATAGGTGACGTGCTTAAAATAAATATAAGAATTCCTATAATATTAGTCGAATGTATCTGTGAACAGCTTCTTTGCTAAAACGCCATCTATTGAGCATCTCGGTTTATGTTTTTCTTCGTTGTACAGAGTATGTGTTATTTGGTGGAAAACATATTTATATCTTTGCCAGTAGGTGGCGATAGGCGGCATCGATCGGCGCGACTCAAGCCTGGCACTGGCGCCACCTGGTGCTCGTAGCAATAGGAGTACGACTCTACTCCCTTTAGTTAGGGGCAGTTCGACGTAATTGTATCGAAACCATGTAATGGCGTTGTTCAATGACATACAAAATATGGAAGCGCAGTGTGTCCAGTTTGCGTGTGGGATGGTCCAGCCTGGCTTGGCGGACGGGCGCCAGACACAGTTTATAATATACGAGCGAAGGGGACGAGACCCAGATTTATGTCACGTTTTAAAAGTGATGAATGACTTGGGGCGGCCGGGGTCGGGCTTTTTTGTTTTTTCATACTGCCCGTGCTGCTGGCCGAGCCGATCGAAATGAGACGACCGGGGGGATTGGGACGTTTGTCGGGTTTGGATGAATCGTGGCGAAACAAGAGACGCTGGCGACTGACTAAGAGATGGTGAGTCGGCGGAGACTCATGTACAAATCCAATCAGAATCTCTTTCGATCAGCCAGATGACATTTTAAAAAAAGTTAAGAATTAGTATAAAAATACTGCAAATATGGCCATGCACATTAACTAGTTGTTCTAGGCTGGTTTGAGTGGAAACGCACATCTGTACATGTACCAATAGTACATGTAAACATTGAAAAAAGAAATGCGAAGCTGGGTTTGAATTTATGCGCAGTACCTTTCTAGTTGAATATGTACAGTATAAACTTTTGGCATTACAACTACGCGGAGCCTTTCTTTTTTTGTATCGCAACGGCTGCCTCTTTCGAATTAATTTATTTCGCTTTCGAATGCCCGACGACACCCGGCAATTTCCATGGCGAATATCCCCCCGCCTGTCTCGCCCCGTCTTGTCGGCAGCCATTGTGTCTGTGTGCAGACGGCGCGAGATGGGGGGAAAAGTACAGGCTGACTAACGTATCTGCGGATTGAGTGGATTAGACTGGACTACATGCTCGGCATGGGCTCGTCGCCTGCGAGTGCCGAGTCTTAAGGCCGGCTGGAAATTAATGTCCAATTTTGTTAGGCACGAAATGTTTCATGTTGGCTTTGCCGACGCGCCCGCTCCACCCCCCCTATCCCTTCTCCCAAATGTGTGCGGTGGAAAATTATAAAAGGCATGCACAAATCCCCAGAAGAAATTTGCCAAATAGATAAATTGAATCCACTGCCTCTGCATCGCCAAGTAGACTCTAGTGCCAAAAACTGGTCGTTTATCTACAGGGTATGTTGCGTTCAAACAAATATGACAACTGCTGTTGAGCAGAGCGATTAATTTGTGCTGTAGTGGCGGGTTTGTTGGGTTCGTTGTTTTACAACTGTGTCTTTTACCGGCGCGAGTCTATGGAGAGTTAGAAGCCTTTGTGTCTCACCATCAAAGTAGATTTCTCAAAGTGACGTCAGTAGAGGAAGGGACGAAAATTGACCGGAACCAGAAATGGCTTTCAAAATTTTTTTTTAATACCAACCCCGACACCCCAACCCCGATTTTAATACCCCGAAATACCAATTTTTTAAAATTTCTAATGGACGTTTGAGGCAGAACACGAATATCCACCAACCGATACAGCGAATCTCATGTCTGAAGACTGTAATACTAATTGAGTTAAATTTGCATGTATTAAATTTAAATATGTGCAGCATCGCGTGTAGATATTCTTTTGCCTATAAATATGTGTGTATATGGGTTGTGCTGTGGCCGAACTGTTGCAAATAATGGAATGCAATTCAGCTCCGTATCTCATTAAATTATCCAGGCGTCTACGCGCATAAAACGAAGGCCAAGCCCATTAAGCTCGGCACGCACCATCGAACAGTCGCTCTTGTTGCTATCTGATGGCACACGAATTCTTTTGAAATCTACAGTGCATCGCATATACTGACTGGTATTGTGTGACTCGACTGAATTAACACCGAAAAGTTGTTAAAAGTAGAATCGGTTGGGATGCTTGCAAAAAGTGGCAGAATGTCTGAATGTTCTCTTTTCTTAATTCAACGACGATGAAATACAAGATATCTCTTCAATCTTCTCATATTTTGCCATGTTGCCATTTCTGTTATTGGACTTGAACTGTCCTTTCAATCAATATTTAAAGTCGTTCAATGGCCTCCTTGCATTTTGCTCAAATTTTTTTTATTGGAATTGTTTGCTCGGTCGGTTCTATGTAGCCCGTATAGTTTTATAGAAAAATCGAGATTCCCCTCAAGTATCTTGTGTGCCAACAACTGTCGTGCGGCACTGCATTATTCTTTTTTTTTGTGAACGAATCTAAATCATGTTTGCGTTTTTCTTGGCTTCTGCACGCATATTGAATAAATCTTGGCGAACCACCATCAACCACCCCGTATCGATCCCCCCCAGTTCTATATATCCTCGTGTACTTATACAAATGAAATAACGTTTTGGAAAGGGACTGGAACGGACGACCGGCGCAGCATTAATTCGTTTTGCCGTCCGTCAAAAGCGAAATTGCCTCAGCTGGAGAGATAACATTTCAAGCGAATGCAAGCCATGTATTTCGATGTTGTCCGTTCTTTGAGACCTGGTGGTGTCCTCAGTGACCACAGTTTGAGAACTTGCGGTGGCAGCGGCAAAGCTTCGTCGGTCAAGAACGGCCGCGTAAATTTAGATTGTTTATTCGCTCTTTTAAGAATCGTGGCTGAGTTGCATGAATCGTACAATTCCGATCCTGTTTTATGGTATATGTGTTATCTATATGATTTTCTAATGTTTGAAGATTTGCGGACTGTTTCTTGCTGTTTTTCGAAAGGATTTGATATTTAATTGTGAAGTAGGGACTTGGGTGCAGGTCTCAATAGTGTACGATATTAATCAGAAGTGTATTGATCTCATAAATTTCTTTTTTGTCTTCTTTGCGATTTGCAGAACTATGAATTCCCAGTCTCAGACGAAGCGGGATCCCGATCAGCCCGACGCCGACGCCATTAAAATGTTTGTCGGTCAAATTCCACGTTCCATGGACGAGAATGACCTGAGGAAAATGTTCGAAGAGTTCGGTCAAGTCTATCAGATCAACGTTCTGCGGGACAAAGTCACGGGGCATAGTAAAGGTAAGAAAACACTCGATTACTCCTTTTTTATTTATTTTTTGGCGAAAAGTGAAGGTTCATGAGTTTTGTTGTAGTAATCTTTTTTCTTCGCAAAATAGCTTGTGCTGTACTGCATGTACAGGTAGTCTTAGTACTGGAATCTAAAAAGCAATTGCTACTAAAATTTCTTAACGTTGTAGTGACAAATTGTTAGCTTCTAATGATTCGCACTGCTGCATCGTCCAATAGCGACCTACGATGAACCCCTGTTAATTAATGAGATTCGCCCTTCTATCGTCCTTTTTTTTGCACCATTTTTTGCACATTTAGATATATGTTTTGCATATCTAGTTACCGGACTTGCGTTTATAGACGGCATTGAGATGTTGTGGGGCAAGCGCATAATGCGTTAATTAGTTGTCATCCGACTTTTTTCTTCTTGTTTTTGCCCTCCCCTATAATTTCGTTTGTGCGTAGTTCTAGTTTTTTTTCTTCATAATTTTGATTCGACCAACGAATAAATTAATTACAGTCTTTATGTGTATCGATTCTGTGTAATGGTAGAGGGCGAAGGCGGATTTTGTTTGCAAAAATGCTGGCACTAATTGTGTTGTGACGTTAAGAAAATATTAATTGCACCTGCAATTGCAGCACTCCTTCATTCTGTTTCGTTTTGAAAGAATGAGTTAAAACCGCTAAAAAATAGATACATATTATATATTTGTCCTGACACTAAGCGATGTTTTCAGACATGTGTATTCCGGTGATCTTTCATTGAAAAGAAACATTCGTTGGGGAAATAGATAGTGCTTAAGAAAAAAATTATAAGTATTAGGAAAGATAAATATTTTTAATTTTAAAGAAGATGCAAAATTTATTTTTCTAGACGCTCGCGTGTTTGGGAGGTCTCGGTGGCATTTCGATTAATGCCTTTTTGCAAAATGACAAACGAGATATTTTTGTGTTTGTGGTTGGTGCGCGAGGTTATTCTTGTTTTATATCTGTGTGTGTGTACGTGTGTTTCTGTGTGCGTACGGCGCTTGTGGAGGACCAAAAGCAAAATGCTAATGAGGGTATTTATGGCCGTAATTGTCGGCTGTTTACGCGGCTATAATTATGCAACCAACCGACGCGCGACTAGTACAACAACGCGACCGTGCGACAACACGGCATTGACACGGGTCGAGTGGTTGAGGGGAGAAACAATGGCAGCCGTCCTCGGCAAAAATCGCATGTAAATTGCGAAAGTTAGCTTACCGTTGAATGATTAATTGGATGTGGTCGCGTCACGCGATAAGGCATCAAGCGCTCCAGCAAAATCTTAAAAGAGATGTTGAAGTGGCTCCTGGTGGCTGTTCGATTTCGACTCCGCCAATCACGTAAAGCTTTCTTTTTCTAGAAATTTCTAGATTTTTCTGTGCTGTGGTCTCAGGAGGGGGCGTACGCAAAGCCCGGCAAGAATGGCATGACTCGTCCGAAACAAGAAAGTTTTTGTATTCTACACGGGATTTTTATGGTTCGCCCGGCCGTGCTCGGGAAAAAATATCAAAATCACCACCGGCGGGATTAACCGTTGGCGACACGAATGTGGTGGTGGAGGGGGGGGGGTGAGAGAGGGGGTGGAATAAATTTGCCCCCAACACTATAGGGACTGGACCTTGCCTGTTTGACAGTCGTACAGTCGTCTTTCGCCCGAATCTTATGCGTCCCGTCGTTACAATCCAACGGGCATCTATACATCGTCACCATTCCAGTGACTTCGTGGAACTTATTTCCTGTGAGCTGGTTGCGGTGTTCCCGTGCGGGTGAGAACAACAGCTAAGAGGCATAACTATATATGTCGACTCTGTTGGATTAAATTCAATACGGGGCCCCCTGCTCTTTAACACCAGGTGGCATTCGGCAGGTGACTGCAAGTTGGGTTAGGTTACATTGCTGTAGTTATCGCAAGTGACGCTTGGCTCACAAATTATTTTTCGCCATAGGAGCGGTAAGAACAGGCCACTGTCCTTTCCTTTCACCATCGATAAATCGAGATCGTTTAGAACTACAAGAACAGCAGAAAACCACCTGATTCTCTGAAGCGCCACCAAGAGGCACAAATATTTGCCATACGCCGTGACCAGAGCGTGATGTGTTTACAGTTATCGTCGGTGCCCTACCAACCCTAATAACCCTACAATAACGGCTTAACATGCGAGGTCGCGAATTGCTGCCCCGTGCAAAGGCAATCAAACGGTGCAGCCGTGTCAATAAACCTGTTGCTACCCCCATGCAATGGCAATCACGCAACACAGATGAGCGTTCCACGCAGCAAACCTATAATTAACATATATGCAGGAGAATAAATTTGGAGCAGAAACCGTGGAAAAATTCAACGATGAGCAGCTTGGCGCTCTATAAAAATATAGAACACGTCATTTTTGCAACATGTATTTAAAGATCGTCACCGCTTAAAATCGTCATAGCCCTACGCTTGGAATGGAATAATAATTAACGTTTTCGGGAGTTGCCTTGTTCTTCCGTTTCAGTGAAGATCCCTCATCATATGATTAGCGTGTTGACAATTAGTGGTTGGTTGACCGAGTCTGAAACAAGGGAAACGGATTCTGGGCTCTATCCCCTCACTATATATCTTTGATCCGGCGGTCAATTCTCTCGGTTCCGACAGACGCCTATACCACGATGTCGCCCTTGATAAGGTGCTCGGGAACGCAGTCACGTTGGGCGCGCGAAACGCCATTCACTTGCAGATGGCGACGAGGATGCCGGCGTTCCAACGGCAAGATTATGGGGATGGGCGGCGGTCGCCGTATACTCGTGGCACTGTAGGTGCACATCCAACTTGCCTTCCCCTCCCCCCCTCACATTTTATATTTTCCATAACCGTTTTGCCGCTCAATGTCCTCTGTGGTTTCCGTGACTGACCGCTTGGGGGTCAGTGGTGTCCCTAAGTGTGCGCCACCGAGCTGCTCGATCCGCAGTGGATTCTTGCGCACATCGATAAAAATAGAATGTCATGAGTAAATCCCTAAAGACCGAAATCAAATTAAAATATTTTGAATACTATTCCACATCTGCGATTGGCATCCTTACCGTCTTGTCCAATATTATATTTATTGGAAATCATTTTCTGAAGGACAACATGTTATACAGAATATCTGGTTTGTCGTACACTCTTATCAAAGCTTCCACGCATATGTTAACCTATCTGTACATTTTGAGCGAGTACTCTCATTCGATGATTAGAAATATCGATTTTATATCTTCAATTTTATTTAGATTAAAAATATATTGATTCTTTGCGAAGTTTCTTACACCATCGTAAACATGACGTGCGAACTATTCTTACTTCACCCCATTGCCTAGCCTTGCACCATATCGTGAAGTGTTGTTACACATTTAGCTGTTGACTTGGCACCTCGCTCCACTTTTGCGCAGCCCTCAAAGTAGGTTCAGTTTTCCCAACGCGTGTCGGCGCGCGCGCGCGCGCGCCAATATGTTTATTGATTTTCAGCCGTCACTCTGCATGTACGTTGCGGAGCGGAGCGCTCTCTTTGTGTCATTGGCTTTCAGGTCGGCTGTTTCGGAGAGCTCTTTCTCGTCGAGCACGTACGTCCAGGTGCGCTCCCATCACTATAATCATGTGGAGTGGCGTCATTCAATTTTTTGAAACGAGTCGGACCTGTTTCTGCCCATAACTTCCATTGAATTGGGTTTTTTTTACTTTGGTAATTGAGGCAGTTATTGATCAGTTTCTGTTAAGTAAGAACTGTTTTTCGAATCGCCAAACGGCATGATCGATTGGCTTTTTTGACTGCATCGCGGAAATCTATGGCTGCACGGTCATAAGAATTATTAGATCAATTTGAGAGAAAATCTGAACGAATGTAAATTTTTCTTTTCGTTATCTGAACGCACTGAGTAAAATAAATGAAATAATTTTGCGGAACTTAGGTTGGCGGGTCTCTGGAGAATATAGTCGGTCATTGTGGCCCCCGGATTTGTAATAGTTGGCCGACCCCCGCCGCGCGTCCACGATTAATGCGAATCTCTTAAAATGCTAATTTAGGGCCTTTTAAGTCGTCGCCCCGAATGTTTCGAGAAATGAAGAGAAAGAATTTGCTGGGTGGTGGTGTTGGAGGCCTGGATGGGCGGCGGGAAGAGAAATGCTTTTACAAAGGGGGGAGGGGGATGGGGGATGGAGAAGAGAGCCCGTTTGTAGATGGAGCGTATTTAAGAGGAACGAGTGGTGTGGGGGAGAACGATAGGTGGTGGTGCTGGCGAGTGTGTGTGCGGCGCGCGGAGCAGCAAAAATTTAAATATTTAATAGAGCGCCTCGCGCGCGCGCACGCGTTGCCAAGATAGCCGACGAAATGGCTCGTCCGCGTCGCGCTCGGCCGTTCCGGGCCACCAAGCGGAGCGCTGGGTCGCGTTGGTACCATGTTTCGTCACCTAGGGGAAAATTAGGACCAACTCTTTAAAGAGACGGGGACAGACGTATGGTGACTCTGGTGGATGCGACCTCTGGTGGACATTTAAGCAGTGTCCCTTCTCAGAGTGATAATAATTGGATCTAGTTGAGATATTTGTTAATTAAGGAGGTCCACCAACCAGCGTGTTCGGCATAAATATAAACTAGGAGGCGACCTGGTAATTTTGACTAGTTCAGGCTTAGTATGAGCTACCTAGTTAGATGGATCTTTAAAGTGGACCTAATATCGTGCAGAATCGGGTCCTACGGTTTTTCTTCCATTCTGAAGGAAGGTGTACGTAGGAATTGTTCTCGCCCGATAAATTCCGAAGGTCTCGGTCGGGAATCGAACCCGTGACCATGGAAATAGCAGCTCGGCATCCTGTGTGTAAAAATGAAAATGTTCGTTTATGGATTTGTCATTGGAATAATTTATTTTTAGAAATTGTTCAAATTCTGATCAAATTATGGAGGTTTTTTAAAAGTTTTGTTAGGTTGGGGGCGCTGGTGGAATTCTGTAAGACCCCGAGGGGGCGGCCTTGTAGTGTTGCCCAGTTTAGGCTGCCTAGGATACCTTGCATCTTAGAATAATATGACGCGCAAACCACTAGTAGTACCACATGGTACCTCTGCATGTACTAGGACGACGACTGTAAGTCTGGAATGCCGTTATCGTTGAGCGTCATTCTCTTAAAATACAAGAGAAATTCCTTCCTAAGTGTGCCGATTTCGATGGCGCACCTTGACCGCGAACATAATCAAGTATAGTCTCTATTATACCTATGGCTTTTCTATGTGGTGGTGGGGGTAAGGTGGGGGTGGGGAGAGAAACGAGAAGACGTGGTCCGCAACACGCTCATATATTATCAGACTTTCCACCACGGCAAATTAGAGATGTTGGTTTGTGTTGAGCGGACGGTTTTAGTTGAAGTGAGTGTGTATGTGGGTGGGAGTTGGAGGAGATGGGGGGTGGGTTGTTTTTGGAACATCGGGAAGAGAAGAGGATGGCGTGTTTTAAATGGGGGTGAGTTAGAAGGAAGAGTAGCTAATTTGGCGAGTAAATATTGCGCCTGTACCGCCCTCCTCAGACCAAAGCGAAAATGATTCCCTAAATTTCTCATGTCCCCTTAACACAGCGGAATGAAGAGAAAAGTTTCAGAAAAATAGTTTTTCGAACTGCTCGATTTTCTCTCACAGACTGAGCTCAATTTAGGCGATTCCTTAATCCGGCTGTCTTAGAACCCCACTTTATGTACTGATGTGGGCACGGGAGAGGGGGTCTCTGGAGTATATATAGACACCCAAAACGGCGCTTGGCGCGCGTTTTTCCTGGCGGCCGGGGTTGTGACCGCCCGCGCCCCCGCCAGGTTTCCCGTACGACGGGCGCGGCACACGTGTTAATTAATCACCCCGTTGATGCCGCCGCGGCGCGCGCGCATGCGCCGTGTCGCCTTCTCCCTCTCACGGTTCGTTAAATATTTAAAAGCCAGCTAATTGTATAGGTGAGACCGTGAGACTGGAGAGAAAAGGGGTTTGTTTTTGGATTTTTGGACGCGGCCGCGCGAGCGCTCGAGTCACACGCTCCTCCGCATCACGTGATTTCGAACCGAACCGAAGAACCGGAAACTCGATCGCGCGATCGGGAATCCACATCTGAAAATTGTCACTGTTGTCGCTGTTGACGACTACGCTGATGTTTGTTTCATGGGTTCTCGAAAGTTGTCTTCAAGTCTGACGTTTGTCGTGTTGCCTCGCAACCGCGTCAATTAAGGTTAGAAAGTGAGCTGCGTTTTTATTTCCGAATTTCGCCTACGTTTGACCTTCACTGACAGGATTTCCTACACCCTACATCCTACTATCTGAGTGCGTGCACAATGATTTAAATTAATGTTGTTCAGTGTTGCTTTTTCGGGACCCCTGTCGTCAACCGTAAATACAAGCCGCCGTCTTATTTCTCCGGGGCGTTTGGTTTACGTGTCGCCACTTTACAGAGATGTATGGCTGTTTATTTTCTAAGCAACTCCAATAGGGGGAGGGGGGTGTTAACTGCTGTTTTCGATAATATTTGAATCAGCAGCGACTTGTCTGTCCTCCGTGGGCGTATCTCAACTATATCCGTCTGCATTCCATATTTTTCTTCCGTCTTTCTCGCGGCACTTCTTAAGATTACCTTGCGTGTGTTTTTCCGCGTTCGTCAATGCATGGCCTTGAACTTTTCTTGGAGCTTCAGTCAACAAGCTCTTTCGGGAACCTAATCGCCCGAAAAATAGTTTGTAATTGCGAACTGCTTCCTGGTTGAGGCTATTCGATCGCAGTGTTTCGCTCAGTCGAGCAGAATAGCAGCTATTTTAAGTTTCAAAATTGGCCGACACTTGATCGGCACAAAAATTAGTTTGGTTTTACTGTATAACTTGTATTTTTCCAGAAGTACTTGTAGTAGGGAGTATAAGTTTAAAGTTATCGGATGAAATAGATTCCGAATATCGACATTTGACACCGTAGCTTGTGTGGGTACCCTCTGGTGGGTTTAAAACTATTGACAAAGTGCCCCTATTGGCGAACAGTGGTATGTGTGTCGTTGTGTCGCAGACATTGTTTTTCTGAGGAAAATCAGCGCCGTCGTGAGATAATTTAAAGTGCGAATAGAAATTTATGATCCAATTTCAATTGTTTGATAAAATTGCAGCAGCATCTTCATATGAATCCGAGAATCTTAAAAAGCGTTGCCCATTTTCAGTGGATAATGTGTCGAATTTGCTTTTTCAGAACATTTTCTTATGTTTGAATTACAATTGAAACATACTAGACTTAAAATTTAAAAAATATATATTGCTTGTAAATTATCATTAATAGTATGTGTTGACGCGCCCCATGTGAATCCCGATGATTAAATTGGTGGTTTACATTGGGTTTACGATTGTCGATCAGGAAATGTGTGGAGTCATATTGGTTTGTTTGTTTTCATTGTTTGTGCCATTGGTTTCCTGTGTTCGCAAACCTACTTTACTGATGACGCCGCCGCTTATGCGACATCGATTTCCTGTATACAGAGTACTATGTAGAGTTCCCTGTTGCTAGTTCATCTCTTTCTCTCCGGACCCATTTTCTTGTCGACCTCTAACCTCGTCGCGCGGTTCTCAGCATCCGGTATCGCATGCGCCGTCCCACTGCGAGAGAGACAGAGACACTATCAACAACCTGCATTTAGCTGCTCTTTTGTCTTAATACAATGCGCGACCGGAGCTAGATGGAATAATTACGGTCATTGGTGGTGGGCGGGTTCATCCAGATGGGCGTTTTGGCGGCTGTGCTGGGTCCTCAGAGCTATCTATATTATTATTGTTAGTGTTGCTTGTTTTCCTATTTTTCCAAACAGAATAGGGTTGTTCTTTTTGTTTCCGCCCACTGCTCATCGATAAGCGGATGTTCCTCAATCAACCTTTCTAGTTACTAGCTGCACAGTGAAGTTCTAATTGAGACTAAGTCCATGGTGATTGGCCATTGGCGACAGTGATGTCACGTTGATTTTGTGTCGCCTGAAATTGTCTCTTTATAATATCAAATGGTCTCTATAAATATTAGTTGAATTCTAAAATAGTAAATATGAATCCTTTGATAGTAATAACAAAGAAATAAAATTTTAATTTCTGAAGATCACAATTCAATCCATTAATCATTTTATTTATTTGTGGAATTAATTTTTTGTTATAATGTATTAGAACAGAGCCATTTCGGTGAGGAGGTGGCGTAATTTCCGATGAAGCGATGGTGACGGTTACGATTTGAAAGTGCTACTTACTACGTTCTGGTATCTTAGGAAAGACACGTAATATGAACCTGAAATAAGTTTAGTCGACTTATAAAAAATTTACCGAGCATTTTCCATTTTAGATTTCATGACTCTTTGTTACGTCGTTCGTAAGTTATCGCGAAGTCAGTGACCATACCATTCTCGTACAATGCATATGTTTATGAACTGTACATTGTAAACTTACCCAAATTAATTCGTGCTATAATGTGTTTTAGAAAAATATTGTTTTCTATCGATGATTTGATTCTAACTGTATATATTTGTGTGGTTGCTAATTACAGGTTAGGAGATTGAATGTGACCATTATAGCTTTTGTTGGGATGCAAGAAAATGAAACGCTCTCTGTAGTGCGGTTGACGACAGTTGATTGGAACAAAAAATATATGTTTCAGTCTTTGATTAGCACGTTCCGACTTTCCATTAGCTCGAGTACAAAATTAATTAATCGTCTCGCATAATTTCGAAGTAAATTATGGTCTTCAGTGATGTGGGGGCTATAAATTATCCGTCGTCGTCGTGGTGTGTCGATAGTGACTGGACAGGTTCGCGTTGTGCAGTAGCAACGACATTTATCAGATCACGCCTTGAACTTCGAGGCGTCACAACCTCCGTGTTTTTGACCGCTCGAACGGGCGGCGATCGCGACCAATTATCGCTGGTAATTGTTGGCTTTTGCTGTCGGTCCTCGCTGCCCGGTAAATAACCTCGAATTACCGGATTGACGTTGTCAATTTGCGCTCATCACTTATTTCGGAATGTTAGGCTTGGGGTCCAACCCGGTTCGGGCCAGCCCGTCTCTCGGTTTTCGATCGCCCGCATATGATTCCATCGATCCACAATCGAAGCGAGGCCCAATTAAAGATTACCTGTGGTGGACACTAGAGGGCGTGCCCGATAATCACATTGAGACCCCGTTTTCTCATAAGTGCACTCTAAAAGCGCGCGACTAGGGGAGAGTAATTCTCCGTGATGCCGAATCTTTATAGAATTATAAGAAAATTATAAATATTAAAGAATTTTTATTTTTGCACGCAAATGACACCTTGCCACATTATAGTTTTCTAAAAACATCTTTCGAAAACGGATGCTGAATTTTGACTCAAGATACATCGCATCGCCGAAAGCCAATCGTTCTTACAGTGTTAGGTTAGAGATCCTCGACATATCCATTACCTCTAATCAGCGATTTTTCGCCCAAAGTAGTGTGTACACATTTTTTTTTTTTTGCTATGGCTTCACCCGTTGTTTATGCGATCTGTTTTACGAAGTGGAAATGTTATTTGGAGCGAGAGAACAGAACTCGACGATAAATTCGTTTTTGCATTTATTTTTCGTTTTCCCTCCATCCTCCCCCTTTTATTTTGCGAATCGCGGTGTGTAAAGAACTATCAGATCCAAGTAATGCAGATGTTTTGAGAACTGGAGATGGGCCTGGGAACGGCTTACCTATTTTCAATGCTCAGAGGAGTACAGCTGAGCAAGAGTGGCGCCATCTCACCTAAACTCCTTGTTTACTCATTACGCCACAGTCCCCGCCAGTCCCCTGTTTTTCAAATTATCTCGTTAAAATTTGAAGTAAATATTTTGGTTACGTCAGTGTTACCAACCAGCGGCCTTGGTCGTTAAGTTCGTCTTGATAGGATATCATGTAAAGAGTCATGTAAATGGGATGTTTTGTTTATGGTTTCCACCAGGTGACGCGATGTTCGTCCAGAACAACCAGAACAAGTTCCGGTTTTAAGACATTCCTTTTTTCTTGAGTTTCCCCTGAGGGTGGCGCATATCATCGAACAGTCTCCTTCCAGGCTGCATGCCTACTCAAACTCCCTGTGATCACCGACGTAAACGTGTCGAGTCATGTTTTCACAAGGGAAGGGGGAGATGAAAAACCAATCACCCTGTATGAGACGTTGTCGTTTCTTATGGCTTGGCCCCCCCCCTCGCTGAGTAAACAAAAATGTTGTCCCGTATACACAGTATATATATATAAGGTTGTAAATTTGCGAGGAACAACTTAGATAAGCAAGCTTCCGGTCGATGGTTTTTAGCTGCCTCCAATATGTTGTTTTTCCCGCGTATTTATATATGGTGGATCACCACACCCTCCGCGCGCAACCTTCATCTCCCACTTTTCTCCTCTATCTTCCCATTTCGTTTCCACCTCTCCAACCCCAACCGCAACCCCCATTCTTGTCTCTTCCGACGGTTGGCTGTTCTTTTTGAATTTTCCACTCGAAAAAGTTTAACGAGATGTAAGGGACGAACCCCCTTTAGACGGTTGTGCGAAATTACTTGATGCTGGGGATCTCGAGATGGGGGGGGGGAGGGCAAGAATACTTTTTCTCCCTCTCCTCGCTCTCCCCCAAACCTCATCCCTCTCCCAACGTAATCGTTATTTCGGGCTCCAGTATGCGCTCACATTTTATTTTATTTTTTCGACGATATTTTTCTGGGTTTTAAAAGCTCGCAGATTTTTTTTACTACACTAGCTCGTACTTAAATTTCTCGGAATTTAGTTGTTGGGTCGGCTGACACACCCTCTCTATCTCATCCCTCTTTCTATGTGGTCCTTTCCCCCATCAGAGTTATATTATTTTTTTTACCGAGACGAGACTACCGTGTCTGTCGGTTGAAAACCCGCGGATGATATGCTTCGAACCATCCAGTTGTTTGACCGTGCTATGCGACTCTAGTCGCACCTTCAGGAATTATGTGCTTATAGCTTCGCCCTGAAACATACATTTTGTCCAGAATCGCAAGTGCTTGGTTCGAGTCCTTTGGGTTATATTATTTTTTGTCATCTTAGTCGTGTGTCGGAATTTTTTTAATTTTTTTTGAGGTTTGGAATTAATCTCGGTTTGGGTGGAAGTGGCGCGGCTGTTGTGATGTGCGGCCGATGAGTGTTGCGGAAGCCCTCCGCCTGATGGGACGATAAAGACGGCAATCGGGTTACTATTAGTTTTCATAGTTTTATTTAAACATCTTCTGGAAAGAATACAGGAAGAGAATTGAAACTATTTTTCCCCTCCCCCTCACACACCTGTCCCTCTATCGATATATTTTTTATTTCTTCTACTCTTGTTTGTTCCATTTATAGTCGGCATCTCCTTTTCCTTTTGTGTTTTTGTCTTATGTGCGTGTTTTATTCGATTCATCTTTCCGTTTCTCGTTTTCCATTCACTTTTTTCCGTTCGTCTTTTTCATCTTTTATTTTTTTTTTACTTCCATCCCAATATAGGGTCTTGCCTGTCAGCACCAGCGTTTTTGGCGACTGGCTTTACTCGATGTTTAGCAATGCGCCACTGAGTTTCAATTGATTATGAGCTGCTCGGCGGGAGAATAATGCATTTTTTTTTTTTTTTTTTTTTTTTTAATTTTATTTAAACACCAGGGAGTATAAGGT
>JAQGBY010002956.1:0-20873 GCA_034698785.1 Mycogona germanica | reverse complement strand
GATATTTTAAAAATGATTCTTTTTCAATTTAACATAACAATTGTCAAACGATTGAAAATCCAAATTTTTAAATATAATAGATGGTTTATCCACTAGATTCCAAGGTGACGCTTAATGGCAAATGACGAAATGAGCGCCACCTAGTATTAAAGCGCGGATAGTCTTCCTTCCCGATTCATTTCGATTTGGTTTGATGTATTACCGCGAAACGGCGCCCCTTTTCCACCCTCGCAAACGGCGAATTCGAATGATTCGGTTTTCCCCTGGCCAAGGAAGGACTATTAAACGGCGCCAGATTTTTATTGGACCAACGGATAATGAGTAGGGACCTGATTGCTAGGTTCCTTTTATAAGCTTTTCTGCACACACAGTTGTCAACTGCTGGCCTAGCTAGACGTGCTCATAACCGGATGGATGGATCGCTGCAAAGACAACCGATGTCAAAACGCCCCCCTCGCCACCAATCAATTGATGTCTGACTTTCTTGCGCCAACGAATTCACTCCATGTTCAATGTATCGATTTATTTTTGGATCACTCGAATCCGGTTCCTCTTTGTAATGAGTTTTGACCACACAGAGCGAGCTGGAGCCACCCCGGGCCACCTCGGGCCACCTCGGGCCACCCGGAGCGCCAACACCGTGCCATCAATTGTCCACAAATGCCCTGCAGTTCCACCAAGCGGCAAATTCGATACAAATTGAGAGTCCGAATTGCTCATTGGCGCTTTCGGGGATGACCTAATCGAAAATGGAAAAAAGAAATATATAGAAGAAAGGTTTGGCGACGCTTCTGCCGTTCGGCGAAAATCGATACCGTACAACAATCGGACCAGACTAGTTCATCGCTTTAATCGAACGATCGGCTGACTAATCGAAAAATTTCATTCGAGAACGATCAAGCCAAAGATGTTTAAGGACTAGAGTGCTGGAAACGTATCCGTTAATATACGTAAATCCGAAAATGTCACGTAAGTCTATTAGTAAAATCTCTTCTAACCAATTCAAAATGTAATTTTGGCACGTGTTTCAAAATGTGATGCAAGTTTTGATTGGCGCCGACAGAGGGCAGCTCAAATTGAATAGGGGAACGGAACCGGAAGAATATTTTCAATATAAAAATAACACTTAATTTAAAACCTATTTCTTCTCAAGTCCTACTTAATCCTATATTATAAAGCAGAGATTTTCATTTTCATGTCCGGAGACTAACTCACGAACGGCTCAATGAAGTTACATAAAAATTTACATACACTTAGTACACCATCATAATTCGCTATCGATCACTTTTCAGATTTCAATTTTCAATAAAACATATTAAAATAAGCCTTACCAAATTCTGGATAATCTCCCTTTTGCTTCAAACTTAAAAAATGGCGTCTCCACATCAAAATCATGACGACGTCGATTTCACGAAACAACCAAATATACCAGATAACAGTTCCAACCAAGCACACCATACCACATACTGTTACCGGAATAATATTTTTAATATAAAAATAAAATAACAATATTAAAAAACATTAAATAATCAAAAAGATAAGACGTCAAATAGCCGGTAAATTTAAACAATTATTTTTTTTATTTCATTGGTGGTTACTGTAAACCCAGGCAAAGCCGGGTAAATTTCTTGTATATATATGTAGAGCAAAGTTACTAGTGTACATTTTCGTAGTGTTTGAGCGGCAAAATGAATGTTTTCGCACGCCACCTGGCGCGCGTAGGCGTCGTCAACTCGAGTGGCGTCTCTCGTGCGAGGCCTAGACCTACCTAGACCTAGACGGCGCCAGATCAGTAAAATTAGCTTCAGTTTTATGACTTTTTTCATCGAGCACGATAAAACATATTTGTCGTAACGAGTAGTAACGCGGGCCAGACTCGAAAACCATAATGTGGCCTAGCGCGAGCAACTGTCTGTCGTCTTTACCGAAACCAAATAAATCAAAAAATGCCCGAGTCTTTATAATTATAGGGTGCGTTAAAAAAATGTACGCGCACTTTTTATTAGGAGTAGAGCGGCGGAGCTAAAAATAAGCGCACGTAGTACGACGGCGCCCCGGCGCCAACCACATCACATCTTTAAACGATGCTTCTTCCTCCAGTAGAAACGTGAGAAATTGTGAATTTTAAACCTGGAATTTCTTTTCAAAAATGGAAAAACTTCACCAGGGACGAATTTACCCTTTTGGGGGCAAGAGACAGTTCAAATCTTGAGCCCTTTGCATATTATCTCCTAACACATTTTTTATTTTACCGAAATAAAATAATTACTAAAATAAAGAAATAATTTTATGCGCCAAAAGGTTTTTAAACTTTGAATCGTCATAACACAGATCTGTTAATCAGCACGAAGCGCAATTAAAGAAGTTCTATTTTGTTTGAATCTAATTATTTTTGCGCAATGATAAAGTAAGAATGTTTTGATTCGATTAATCATCGCGAAGCGCAATTATTTGTAAATCCTTTTTTTTTAATCTAATTATTCTTGTGTTGACGATTTTTGAAAAATTACTGGAAAACGATAGAGTCAAATTACCAGTGACGATTTGAATTAAAACTTACTTGGACCTCGGCTGCCTAATTGGGATTTTTTTTAATGTGTACCCGATATCGAACAGACACTTTTTGTGATATACCCGATTATTACGTCATTAATGTGTTAGGGGGCCCACCGAATTCTTAGGGCTCATCCATTGACCAAGCCTAGTGACCTAACAATACCTAATGACAGTGGGGCACAATTTTATCAGAATGTTTGGAAGATGTGCCTCGTTAACAATTCGAATTACACACCCTTACAAAAATATACTATACGACCAAATACTATACGATATAGTAATCCCTATAGGAATTTGAATATGGTATTTAATAAAGGAATCGTTTCGAATTGAACTGAAGGTCTCGGATTGATAATAAGTTTGTATGGAGGTTTGGGTTCTAATCCCCGTGATTGAAGTTTTTATTTTTTTTATTTTTCATATCACTATTTTTGAAGCGCACCTCAGATACGGAATGTGTTTCTGCTATCAATAAACAATTTTTTTAAATTCAAATTACACTCGATCAGCATAGAGCGGAAGTTCAATTCCTTGCAGAGACCTCCACACTATTTCGGAAGCAAAACATTGAGACTCTGTACAACATCGGGCTCACTTGTAAGATCCCTAGCTAAGATGGCGAACCTAGACTGGGTAAAAAAATACCAGTTCGCCTCCTGGTGAGGTCTTGATGCCATTTACAAAAATTGGTATGCCTTGTTGACCTTTTCAGTTTGTTGCTATTGACAGATGTGTCAAACTCTAGGAGAAGAGATTGGAAATTTGACCCGAATGTCAACAATCTACCAATTTGTTTAATTGAATTTCTCTCCACGTCCAGCGCGACCAGATCCGGGAGGCAGTTGCCTTAACCAATGGAGAAAAGGTCGATGGTTGATGGGATTTCCTCCTGTCTCCTCCCCCGCACACACATCATAAATATTGAGAAGATTTCACGAAAATATGCAATTGAGTGAGACGACAAAAACAGCCAGCAACCACAATGGGGAGAGGAATTTCCCAGGCGGAGTCTTTTGGCGGCCACGCTCCAGGATCGGAGGAGCCATCTGGCATTGACGAGTCTAAATCCGGGACCAGAACCAGTCGACCCCTGACAGAATCTAAAGGGCAAACGAGGTATTTATTGGCTAACCTTTGCGGCTTTCCGCACCAGCTCTACATCCTAATTAAAATGCAATAATGCATCTCATTTCTCCTGTCTACCTGAGCCGATAGGGGACAGGTAGTGCAGAGCCATCTAGTGTGCGCCAAAGGAAGTGGCTGTCAGCGAGGCCACCACCAATGAGGCGCATTCGCCTTAGACTCCGATGCCCCAGACAAATTTCGGCAACCCTTTGCGACAAACAGATGACCCCTGGTTCGAATCCCGGCGGGGGTTTCTCGTTTATTCGATTCCGGGAATCCTTGGTCTCGCTCGTGGTTTAGATCCTCTTCCTGTTTCACGCTTCAAGCATATTAAATCAATACTTAAATATATTTAAAATGCCTAGAAATTGTTAGTTTGATTTTTAAATTTATTTGATGAACCGAAACCAGGACGTAGGAATTTTTTTGTAGTTTTATCTTTTTCACGACTTTCGCGATTTATCTTTCTCAAAAATTATTAATTCTAGAAGGAGTTTAAAAAAATTGCGCTTCGCACAATTTCACAGTTTTCAAATCCAGTGATTCCACTTTTGACGCATCAAAAAACAGATGCTACAAATGTTTTCTAAAAAATGTTAATAAAATCAGGAAAATTGTGTTTTAAGCAGATTTGACTCATCATCTACTTGACAGAATTTTTTAATAATTGAGAATACTTTTAGCACATAAAATTATCGATTGCAATTTATTTCATTCAAAAATTATTAAGTTTAATTAACAAGATTAAAGAAACTGTGCATATTTATGTTGTTACAAGAATGTCACCCGGCTTTGTCTGTGTTGACAATTGTTATGTTAAATTGAAAAGGAATCAGTTTTAAAATATCTATTTAATTATTTTGTGGTTTTAAATATTGTTATTTTATTTTATTTTTATATTAAAAATATTATTCCGGTAAGTGGTATGGTGTGCTTGGTTGGAACTGTTATCTGGTTTGCTTGGTTGGAACTGTTATGTGGTTTACTTGGTTGTCTCGTGAAATCGACGACGTCATGTTTTTGATGTGGTGACGCCATTTCTTAAGTTTGAAGCGAAAGGGAGATTATCCAAATTTTGGTAACGATTGTTTTATTTTGTAATATTAAAAATTCAGATCTGAAATTCTGTCACAAGCGAATTGTGGTGGTTTACTGATGGTATGTAAAATGTTATGCGATTTTATTGAGCCGTTCGAGAGTTAGTCTCCGAACAGGAAAATCAGATTCTTTGTTTTATAATATAGGATATTATGCACAATTATTATGTCTTCAAAAAATTAAGAACACTTTAGGCGCCACTTTGGCTGTCCTTTACCAATTAAAAGCACAATAAAATACTACAATAGATAACGCACTTTCGTCCCGATCTGTAAATCCAAAACAATTATGATTTCACAACTTCCAACTTCTAATTATTATTTACCATCTCGACAATTGCTGCGAAACCTTTTTCAAGCTTTAAATAATGGTATTTATCGTTTCACGTATTGGCATCGCAAAAGATGTGGTGTTTCGCCAAACATTTTAGCAAAACAAAGCTAGGCGCACGCACACTATGAGTAGTTGCAATTCGCATGCGTCGATCGCAGCGCCGCGTGGCGATCGATGGAAACCCGCGCTTAGATAGAACACAAAATATTTTCCATTTTTATTATTTGTTTTTTTATTTCCAGAAATAACAAACTTCATCTCCGAATTATAAACAACATTTTCAATGAGGTCTTTCCTGTCTCGCAAAGTTGTGAAAATGTTAAAAGTGAGTTTGATTGTACATTGGTTGACACATCACTTCGTTTTCATTTTTCGCCGCCAGGTGACTCTGAGCGGGATGAGTCCGGTGTCAATACAATATCCGCAGCTGTGTGTTGCTCAGCCCTATTTACCTGAGTCTTCAAAACTGACATTCGGTGTATTTCACTATCGACAACATCATTAGCACACCTGAAGGACATCATTCGCATTTCGCCAAACACGCATGCAATTCGCACCAAATTCGCAGTGTGACATTTGTCGAGCTTTCTCACGCATGGCCATATATACTCTGTATACATTTTGAGGCAAAGGTGTTGGACCCTATTTTTTCAAAATTTTGGGATTATTAAGATCATTGTATCACCATTTCAAGACTCAAATATCACTTTTAAAATTTCTCGCAAATAATGTTGCCCAGCAAAAATGTATTTTACTACTCGACCTTTTTATTGAAACACGACCAAATAAACTCTTCCGAGAAAATCAAAGTTACGATTTCTTAAGGAATTTCTAAATAATTTAAAATTTTGGATTTTCAATCGTTTGACATTTTTTTTAGCAAACATTTATTGAAAAAGAAATACATAAATTGAAAAAGAATCATTTAAAAAATATATATGTGATTATTTTATGTTTTTAATATTGTTATTTTATTTTATTTTTATATTAAAAATATTATTCCGGTAATAGTTTGTGATATGGTGTGCTTGGTTGGAACTGCTATCTGGTGTGCTTGGTTGTTTCGTGAAATTGACGTCGTCATGCTTTTGATGTGGAGACGCCATTTTTTAAGTTTGAAGCGAAAGGGAGATTATCTAAAATTTTGTAACGCTAGTTTTATTATGTTATATTGAAAATAGAAATTCGTCGTTCCGTCGCTAGCGAATTATGATGGTGTAGTAAGTGTATGTTAATTTTTATGCGATTTCATTGAGCTGTTTGGCAAAAATTCTCCGAACACCAAAATCGATATCTCTGTTTTATAATATAGGATAAAAGGGGTCCAATACTTTTGGCTCACGGTACTGTAGATAGACAACCAAACACCTAACCAAACTAGTACTAGGTCCAACCATGATCGACGCCAGTTGTTTTATTCTCCCGCAATTGAACACGCACCCCGAGCTCTAATCACGAATATGATTCCAGATTTCGTCAGCCAACGTCGTAATTAAGAACTCGGCTCAAGACATAGGCGACATTTGACATTGTCGAGAACACACTCTTCCTCCAGACACCCATTATTATTTATTTTCAAAAGTATTTTTTAGTAGTGTGGGTATAAATTTTCTTTGTTAGGCGATTAGGGTAATTTATTAACAAGGTTTCATATTTAATTTATACCCTTGTTGCACTAGAAGCATGCTTTAAGCTTTCAATTGTCATTGACATTTTGGGAAAGCGGGCTTTCGAGATCGCAGGCGCTTGCTACAACTACAGATCACGTGACCGAATGCTCTTAAAAGTCGAACGCAACCTCTTAAGCACATTTGAAATTGAGATTTATTCGAGATTTTGATGACTAAAGAAAAAATAAGAGGTGTAACAAATTTTCCACACCTAAACTCATTTCAGATGATAATAACAAATTGCTCCGCGTAAATCGTTTTTGAGAAATAAAATGAAAAAGTGCTTACAAAATCTATCAAATTGGTAACGAAAATATTCCTTTCGTTGTTCTTCACTGTAACTTTAGGATGATGTCGCTAAACTGATAGTTTCGTGTTATTATTTTGAAAAAAATAAGCCGATAAGTTCGGTTCGCAAAAGCGCCATTGAATAAAGAGTAGCGGGGCTTTCACATTAAAGACGTCGTTTCAATGTTTAAGTAAGCTCATGAGCGTGGTCTGCGTTCGAGACGCGCGCCCTTTGAAAACGAACTAAGAAAACTCGGAGCATGTTTTCTGTCAAACGGAACAAGAATGTCTGAGAAAGTGTTGTTGGCAACGAAGTTTTTTACAGAAATTAATTTATTTTTTATCTTCCGAATGTATTAAAAGTGGCTAAGTACGAATTCTGACTGGAGAGAACAGTTTCGACAGACTTGCCAGTAGGTGGCGCGATCTAAAATTATTTTCTAATGTGACGTCAAGAATCCTATCCAGCAACGCGATTGTGTAATTTAACGACTTTCATTTTGGACAATCTCAAGAATTGTGACTCATACATTATTATGAGGGGTGCGTCATACGGCTACATTAGTAAAAGGCACTTAATTATATCAATTAATCGTCAGGTTGGAACCTTACACAATATTGTGTTAGTGATTCGCACAATAAAATCAAACCGCAAGAACATTTGATCACTTCCAAGATACGTCGAACTTGTCTAAACCAGCATTTCGTAGTTTCGCAATCATTTAAATAACCCTTAGACAATTACCAAAGACAGTACAGTAGTAGAACACAAAGTTGGACTTCATCGATAGTTTATCAAAAATGTCACGTTGAATTTACCTCGTATACTTTTTAGGACAAAGCGCCACCAGCGGCGTCAATTGTAACCTGCATCCACCTGTCAAATGATGAAATGCGCGCCACCTAGTGACACAACGCAACACCAGTAGCACCGTCTGCTAAATTCAAGCTATTTCGTAATTGATCAATAGTTTTATTATTTTTCACCCCACCTAAGACATTGCTAATTTACATTTTCTTAAATAAACTTTGAAGACGTGTTGCTTAATCGATTAATCATTACTAATGTGATGTAGCAAATTAAAGTGCTGTACTCGCACAATGAAAGCTCAATGGGTGCGAATGGTTTACGATTATTTGTAAAGCTATTAACATGTGACAGGTTAATTGCTGGACGATGGAACACAGCTTATAGTTATATTCAAGTAGAACTACTGCGTCAAACGACAACTTATCCTTACAGCACTGCAATATCGTGTTTTAACTGCAAACAATATATATATTAAAACAATCCTGCTATTTTACATGTTTTAAATTAAATATTTTCCATAAAAAAACATAAACTTTAGAAATAATTTATCACCCACCTTCAGTTGGGCTCGAGGATCCCCATCAAGTGATAATTATAATAAGAAGCAGATTGAACTTTTTTTTTAAATTAGCAAATTATTCTATTCATTGTAAACTTTTTTTCTTCTTAAAGTAAGCTGTGTTATTTAAGGAGAGACACGTTGTCTTTCCTTACAAGGTAGATTGGCGTTGTTAACAATATTTATAGACTCACCTGTAATAGATGATGGCAACTGATTGGTGTTGGCAGGAGTTGGAGATTGAAAATGACGAGTCAAATAGAGGTGAAGTGGCTATTGGTCGCTTGCGAAACGTGTACGAGTATGTCCTCACTGCAAATCAACCGGACGATTGAGTCTGGGTTTTCCTTGCACGTACAGTACATATTAAATTATACAATTTTGTTGTTGGCAACTCAAATAAAAAGTTAAAACTAGCATTATTTGATTTTTGACACAAGTCGAGAAACACAAAAAAAAGAAATTTGATACTTTCTGTGTGGATTCAATTACTCCTTGACAGATGATAACACGTCATCCCTTCAACAACATCTTCAATATCCAGATTTCAATGTTTAATTACTTGTCTCCTGGAAGTAACACTTGTCAATTATTAGGGACAAGTATTCTCATTAGATGGTTCTGATTTGTTATTGTGATTATTTAGGATCCGAGAAGAAATTTGTGGCATCTCAAGTTGAAATTGCTCTGTAAAACTAGATTAATCAAATGCACTTTCTTGTCATAGTGTTAGATAGACATAATTGTTAATTATCACATTGTCTGTAATTGTGAGAATTTCGACAATATGTTTTATTGGAAATTTAATTTCACATAATTCACCGCCTATTTAAGCTATCTAAGTTAGCGTAAAAAAGATCGTTAATTAAGTAGATCGAACTTATCCAATAAACTAGTCAGACTACAACAAATTTAACGAACTATGCCATATTTTAATTACATATTTTACATATTTTCAAATGATTTTCAAATAATGAATTGGAGAATAGTAATTGCTTTGTCGTTATACGTACGACCTACATGATACTAGAATATAAGAAACAAATGTATATGTTTCGAAAATATTTATTCATATTAAATCTTTAATATGAATGATACATAATAAATTGGCAATGCGCAAATGTATAATATAGAATCCTATATTATAAAACAGAGATTTTGATTTTCATGTCCGGAGACTAACGCACGAACGGCTCAATGAAATGGCATAAAAATTAACATACCATCATATTAACACCATCATAATTCGCTAGCGATCACTTTTCAGATTTCAATTTTCAATATTAAAATAACCCTAACCAAATTCTGGATAATCTCCCTTTCGCTTCAAACTTAAAAAATGGCGTCTCCACATCAAACGCATGACGTCGTCGATTTCACGAGACAACCAAGCAAACCAGATAACAGTTCCAACCAAACACACCAGATAACAGTTCCAACCAAGCACACCAGATAACAGTTCCAACCAAGCCCACCTTTCCACATACTATTACCGGAATAATATTTTCAATATAAAAATAAAATAAAATAACAAAATTAGATATTTTAAAAATGATTCATATATACGCGATAACACGCGTTTATCGTGTGTTATCGCGTACACGTAAATTTGAAAATGTCAAAAATGCTAAATTTATAATCGAAAATCGTAATCTCGGAAATATAGTAAGAGGCAGAAGGTAAGAAACAATTGACAAGTGTCGAGTGCTCGAGAGGATTGCGTTAAATTAAATTGAACTGTTATTTTACGTTTGCGTTTATCGTATGTTTATCGTTAACGTAAAATAATAGCCGGTAAATTTAAACAATTAATTTTTTATTTTATTGGTGGTTACTGTAAACCCAGGCAAAGCCTTCACCTTCTAGTAATTTGATATGGCGCGAATTATTGAATTATGTGTTAAGCTTAGAATCATTGATTAATATATGAAAATAATTAAAGTTTCATTTATTTTGAAAATCAAAGAAAAGATCAAAGTACTTCCAAATTGTGACGTGTTTAAAATGAATCTACTGTACTGTACTGTAGATCTACTGAATTGTGTTCGGTCGTTCGATTTCGGCTAATTTCATTTAATATCCTGACCCTAACATTTTATTGACACTAGCGCGGTGTCGAATCTAATGTACACTGTAATGTGTTTTCCGGTCATTTCCCCATTTCCACACTCCCTCCCCCCCCCCAATTATAACGACACCGGCAACAAGAGCTGCAGTCGAAAAGCAGTGTCCAACATGCGCACACGTTGAGGAAATAATAGCTGTTTGCTTGGTTCGTCCATTATTAGTATTATTAACCAACAGCTGATGACACATTACGAGTGATGGTGACGGCAACAACTACATCAAAAGTCGGAATGCAGACGTCGCTGCTATCGCATAAGTCAATATGCGAAACGTGTTGCTATTCGTACAGGTTGTCGTACATTGTGCCTATTAATGGAAAATTCATTCATTTTATCGCACCCGAACCGGGATTCGAACCCCGAAAAATGTCAAACACAATCAGAAATTCATTCTGAATTAAAAAAATAATTTAGCATACCGATACCGATTTATGAAATTAATTAATATTATTTATTACCGTTATGTTAATTTTACACTCGGACAGGGATTCGAACTCAAATTAATTGGCGCTCATATTCGGATTTCTAACTACTGTACTGACGTATGGTTACAATTTTGATTCCGAATAAACCACATTGGTTTTATAAGATCAGCCGCTCGGCAAATATTTCCAGTTCATCATCCGCGGTCTATCATTCAATAAAGGGTGTTTTTTGTTTGTTTGTTGGTGCTACCGGAATCCCGCCATTGACAGTAGGCCAAAATTGATTAGCTCGGCCTTCAAGAACCATTTATCAGTCTAATTTTTTCGACCGCCACTGAATGACCTTTCCATCGAAATTAATTGTTTGTCGGGTCACATTGCCAGATTTCATAAACGTCTTTAGAACTAAGAAAATAGTAGAAATAGGACGTCTTAATTATGTAAAATGGAATGATAGTCGTGTCTGGGACAGCGCGGGACGAGAAAAAACGAACAAGAGTCGGCGATAACTATTCTTAAAAAAAATAATAGTAAACTATTATTTAAAAAATGAATTAACTAAACTGGAAAAACGTGGGAACTGACGCTAACTTTCAAATCAAGTCCTTTGATCAGAGTAGTTAAATATTTTGAAAATTTACATATTTTCAAATTTGAGAAACCTTCTATTAATTAATTTTCCATTGTCTTTTAAATTTTTTGATTTGCATCAAATTGTATTTTATTAGTTACAGATTGTATACAATAAAAATATCAAAAATCTCTCAACATTAAAATATGTTCAAATACATGTAGTAAAGAAATATGTTTTGAGAGGATTCTAACAAAATTAATTTAAAATTTCTTTCACAACTAAATATTTTTTAACATTTTTATTTATTTTCAACTATACAGGTGTATCTTGTGTCCGTGTGTATTTTTTAATTGACCAAATTTATACTCACAGAATAAAATGGAAAGCAATGTGTTGCAGAATGCCGCTGACAAGTGATATTATAAACTATTGGTTTCGTACAGAGTCTGTATTTTTAGAATTGTTGTTGGCACCCCTGCACGATTTCCAAACTTTTCCACTCTCGAGTGACAACCGCCAGCAGTCGTATCTGATTGGCCACGACATCCAGGTACACTCGTCCTGACCATGGATCTTCTTGCCTTGGCGATAGCACTTTGTAATTGTATTTATGCGAGGACGTTTAATTGTCGCTAATCACGAAGTCATAATGATTCCCTACTTACGTCAGGACTGGCCATTGGAAGGGATCTCCAGGACCACCACCACCACCTATCTCTAATTGCATGGCATTTCGTTCCGTCTGACTGGACACATTATCCTTGATCGAACAAAAGCCAGAGTTATAAGAACAGAGTCCGTCGGAGCAACTGTCTCAGTAGACTGGTGTTGGCCCGACTAGGATACATCGGCTGAAAAAGAATAAGATTTGCGGCATTATCTTAGAAACATCGGTCTCTAAACATGAAGTTGGTGAGTGCTCACAAGTCATTACGTTTATTTCTTGCAATTGTGACACTGCCTCAGTTATATTTCTGTATTCGAAAACTTAAATATTGACTGTAGGCAATTGTTTTAGGAATGCAAATATATGTTGAAATTTGATTAAAGAGCAAAGGGTTTGTAACTTGTCATATTCATTCAAAAACTTAAAAGTTGACTGGCATCACATTTTTTAGGAATTGAAATTTGGCCAAATCTGGGTAAAGTTTCAACAAAACAGACGCTTATTTCTTGAGAATTATTTCAATAGTTTTTTGAGTACATGAAGTCAAATTTGTGTACGAATAGGATTGTGAAATAATTTCTGATGTTATTGTATCTGAAATTCTGACAATCTCATTAAAATTATCACCATTTTGTCACTTCGAATAGTATTTAATTAAATGTTTAATAAGATATGCAATTATAATTTTTTTTAAATGATAAGAATTCAGACAATTTCAGGAAATAAATTAGCAATATTATAAACGTCTTAAAAATTGAGACAAATTCATTTTCAGTGATGTTTCAGTTAAAATTCATGTTTTAATTGCAACAAGAGCTATTAATTAATAGCTCATTGGCATTTTTGCTGGGAACCATTGCGGTGAAATTTCATTCCATGTTTGGAAGACATTTTCCATTTTGTAATTTCTGTATCACGGTTGGCATTATTATTAAGAATATGCACCTTGGACATGGTTAAGATTTAAAAAGTTATAAAATTACAATTGTATGAGCTCAAACAATACACCTTCTTGGTAAAAAATCATTAGAGGTTCTAAACAGGAATTCATGATATCAATATGTTTTCGGAGTATTATTTCAAAAACGTCACAATTAATACAACAACCTATGTTTATTTTTATCTTCACAATTTCAGTCAATTCGGCTTTAATTGTTCCCTGTTGTGTGTGATGATTTTTCGGCTAAAACTTACTTATTTTACAACACCTAGACATGATGGCCAAATTCATTTACAGCATGATGAGCTCTCATTATCGGCTTCCTTTTGAAGTATATCTGTCACAGTTGACCTGTCACTTTAATAAACCTTCATCATAAATCCTGAATATCGCCTCATGGTTTTTATAACTGTTGTCCTTTGTCCAATTGTCCAACAGGCGGTCTGCACCCTGGCCCTGTTGAGCGTGGTCGCTCTTCGAGGACATACGCAGACCTTCGATTTCAAGAGCGCCCCCGATGACGTGTCCAGTGACGTTGACGTCACAGCGTCCCCTTGTGACTGCCGTAAGCAACTACTCCAACAGGGCTACCAAAAAAAGTATCGCATGTTCAAGCCATCAAAACTCATGGATACGAACGAAGAGGACTATGATGATCTGCTCGAGGATGTCGAGGCGATTGAGCGATACAGGAAGTGGAAGAAATTGGACGAGCAGTTTCGCCGGAAGATGATGACCGGTCACGATGTTTATCGAAGGAACGCGGAGAAAAAACCTAACGATGACAAAAGCAAATCGAGTGAAAAGTCCTCGGAAGAGGATAAAGATGGCATCACCACCAAAGAGGGCACCTCTGGAATAACCACAACATCTCCCGTGTCCACCACACCAGCAAAGAAGGAGAGATCGGTTCGAGAAACTGAGAAGGAGCCCGAAGAGAACAAAAAAGGCAAATCAAAAGAAAGCGAGTCTTCGGAGGAAAAGGATAAAAAGAAGGGCGACGATGAGAAGAATCCCAAGGAAGGTGGACAGAAAACAACCACTGAACCATCAAAAAGGGAAAGATCAGTCCGTGAAACCGAAAAGAACCAAGAAGAAGAAAAAGAGGAAGAGGACAAGGAAGAAAAATCTAAGGAAGGAGGATCTTCGGATGACAAGGACAAGAAGAAGGTCGAGAGTGATAAGACCTCAAAAGAGGGCGATAAGAAAACTACAACAGGTGCCAAGACAACGACAGAATCGTCAAAGAAGGAGAGGTCGATCCGAGAAGCGGAGAAGACACCTGAAGACGACAAGTGTGGCAAATCGAAAGAAGGCGAATCAGAGGATAAAGACAAAGGAAAAAATTCCAAGGAATGTGAATTGAAAGAAACAGCAGGAAAGAATGAAAGATCAACACGAGAGACTGAAGAGAAATCAGAAAACGACAAGGACGATGATGATGATAAAGATGACAAGGAGGACAAATCCAAAGAAGGGGGTAAGGGCAAAGGTAAAAAGGAAGGCGAATCGAAACCCACCGAAAAGCCCAAGACAACCACAGAGTCACCGAGGAAAACAAGATCGATTCCTGCACCAGAAAAGAAACCGGAAGACGACAAGAGCAGCACATCCAAAGAAAGCGAGACAGAGGAGGAGAAAGAGTCCACTACAACAACCACCAAGAAACCTGCTGTAAATTAGAAGAACGACAAAGATAACATTGAAGATAAAAGGGTTATCTTGTCATCCTGTTTAGCAATGTTGTATGCAAGTGTATGTCAGAACAATTTCAATGATTATGTCATGAAAAGCCAAACATTATGAGAAGCAATAAAAATATTAAAAATATATATGTGAAATGTTTGCCAAGAACTATGAAAAGTAACAAGTAAATACAGAATTTCAGTAATTATATCTTTAATATAATTCAAATTTATTCGTATTAATACTTTAAACGAACTGTTCAATATTCAAGAAACACCTTCAGTAATAGTAACGAAGAAAACGATCTTTCGTCAGAGAAATTCTAAAGATCGATTCCCGGCGCGGGCTTTGGCCCGGGGTACTGGTGAAAACGTTCCCCTCACATAGGGCCTAAGCTCTGAGAGGGGTACAGAATCTTCCTGTTGGGACCAGTCACTTCAGTGAATTAAAAAAAAAAAAAAATTCAAAATCAGTTGTCTGTTTTGTGATATCCAAAACTGCTTTTCTTTTGTGTCAGACACAATGTGTCCGTTTTCATTTACATTATAGGTCACTAGGTTCTCGCAAAGATAACTAATGACATGTGTTGTTTTCCTTCTGATGACTTATCGCGATGACTAGGTTCTACTGGAAATCAGGTTCAATGTCACGCTTTCCGATCAGTGCGAACAGATTGCCAAACCGGAATGCTTGTCGTGATTAGCTTATCGAACGTTATTAAAACCAAGTGATCTATTAGCTAAACAAATATTGTGCGCCCCCTTTCGATGACTGACTAGTTTTGACACTTTTTCTGTGTTAACTGGGTCAAGTGCGTCATAAATGAAAACATTCCTAACTTTTCAGATTTTATCAGATGCAGAATGTAAACTGTGAACGCTGAGATTTGCTGAAGTGTTCAAATTCCGATGAACCTCCACAAGATGGCGCGGCTAGGTCTATAATCTACGTGAGGAATCCGAGGCTTTGTATCATTGTCGCTTCAAAAAATGAGAAAATCGGATAAGGAGCTTGTTTAATGCAACTTTCTCCAGCTAGGGATATTTCAATGGCCATTGTCACGTTTAATCAAGCCATCCGCTCACGTCTATTAACCTTTAGTCATAAAAATTAATTGAAATGAAAACTCTAATCTCACCACACTTTAAACAATCACAAAATTGTTAGAATTAATGGTTTGTGTAGCTGTCAACGTGTCATAGTTGGGAAAATAAACCTACTTGCAATTTGGTTGCACAAATGTCTCAATTTAATAGATTTACGCCACCTTTGGCAATGTGAAAAGCAGTTGTCGGCAGGATCATTATATTGTCGTGTCAGACACAAGTCATTTTCGTTGTGTACTCCCGATCACTATCGTACAACTGAACGATTGAATGGTAGCTATATATACTGTACCTGTACTGCGTGTTATTTTAAAAATTAAAACAAAAAAGCGTATTTACAATATATTGATGGTTGTCTATAACCTTGTTCTTATTTGTTTTTGGCGGTTTTGAGGTGGTCTCTGATCATTTATGGGATTTTTTATTGAATAGTTATTTATGTAACAATTGACTTGCCAGTGGTTTCTCGCAAGAGTGGACAAAGACAAAAAAATGTCCTTGATGTCATCACATAGATTTGATTATGATCTGAAATGAGGTTACAGCTTGTATAACGCAAGCAATAATAATAATTTTTCATATTTTGTAAGCTAGGCAAATGGCATTTTTTTTTAAAATAAAAGTATTTCCGGTCTTGGGAAGTGTGATTACAGTAGGTGAGTTTGCAGACAATCACATGATACATGGGCGGGAAAAGCGGACACGGATCAGTGCCTTTGACGCAAGCGTAACCGCAAACATCTCATTAGTTCTTCCGGTTGGGGGACGCGTCGAACCGGGTTACGACTGCAGTTTTCTTGACCCAGTAACTGCCAACAAAACCGAGATGATTAACGCCATCCAGTACGCCAACCTGCAGAGTATAACTCCAATGGCAAACCGAATAGTTTCCTAGTTCGGTTTGCCCTCTGAGTCATTGTGAATGGTAGAAAAAATTAACGGATCAAAAAATCTGTACGAATTGTCCGTTTCTTCTGGTGCATGGATGGGTAGACAGACGCCGCCTTCGTCGAATCGCGCTATTGTGTCTTGCGTACGGAAATCTATGCATGATGGCCTTGCTTTTTTGTTGGTGTTACCGTTTTCATGTACAAGTAATTAAAGTTTTTGTTTTTGTTCTGTTTCCCCCTCCATCATCCGTAGGCCTACGCAGCCGGCTGTGACATCGTGATCTTGGCCAGCAACTTCCAGCGGGTGCAAATCATTCCCGGGGTGTGCCATGGCAACATCCAAGTCGTCTGTCTTGATTGCTCAACCGACCGGGGCAAGGTGAGTGCATGGTATGGTCACTGGTCGATATTAATGGCGACACGACCAGCGAACTGGAATTCGAACCCAGAATCTCAGAAATCAATCATAGAGATTCTGGACTGAATGTGTTTCATATTAACCATTCTATTCGTTGTCGCCGAATGCGGTGAGACGCTCACTCGCTCAGTTCCCATCGATATTCCGCCGATACAGTAGATAGGCCGCGGTTGATAGACCGGTAATCACGAAGTATTGAATCTTTCAAAGTCATTGCGTGAAAAATATTCCTGTGTAGGTCGTGGGCCTCAGGAGGAAATCTAGTTAATCATCGAATCACCTTTTGATTATAATATCTGCTCACACATAAGGCACGGCGCTCTTTCACTGGCAACGAGAGATTGATCTTTTACCTCATCTTCTCACCCTAACGGAAACCGGAGGCCTCCGGATGCGCGAACGCCCAGCAGGCAGCTCCCCCATCAGCAGAACCGGTGCTGGCTCGGCGCGCGTCAGTTATCGATTATGGCCCGTTCGTCACCTATTCGCCAGCTATCGCATTTAAATTTTATGCCTCCCGGTCGGCCCAATAAAGCCATTATTGGCGATGGCCAGCAACTTCTCTCTAAAAGCGGGGTTCCAAGGCAGGTGAGGCAAAACCCACCTGTGGAGTCATTCCAGTTTCAGTTTTCGCATATCGGCTTGGCGGCACCCACACCGCCGGAAGAGCTTTTAACTGACATCCGGTACGCGCCGTGGGATCGATGCGATGATCGACGATGGGTTGAGCCTTCTCCTGTATTAATTTGCATTTTTATCCCTGCTTGGAATAAAATTTCTTTACATACACGTTATAGGTGTACGTGTTTGGAATGATTTAGTAGTTCTGTTAGGTAACGGTGACTGTTGAAATTCGACATCACATTACCAGCTAGTATTTATAGATGTTTGGTTATATAGTAAGCCAGTAGTTACAGATATGTTAGCTAGATAACTGTTTTTTTACAGAATGCCCGTCATTAATGCCAGCTAATTTGAATATGTGAGTTTTTGTGTCAGTTTAAAATATATATGAAACCCAATTTGAAATATATCTAGATTTTATTGATTGTCAGAAATAAATCGTTTGAGATTGATCTCTTTATTTTCTGGACTCGTGTTAAGTAATACTTTTAATATTATTGTGTGGAAGGAATCCTCTCGTATTGGCAAAGAACGAATGATTCTCTTTAGTTACCAATATTAACATTTATTACCTTATAAAAAACGGCACCAACCAACCTAAAAAACTTCTCATGCGAAAACGAAACAGCCTTGATTACAGTGGCCGCCAAATGAAGCGAAGGTTAATGGACAAGTTGGCGCATGGGTTCTTATATTGGGTTACTCAAGGAAATTTTGCGCCAGGTAATCCAGTTTGTCCATCTCGTTACCTGGCAATCTGGATTCTGGCGCGTGCTCATAATTCAGATTCGATTCGCCGTGCCCAATTACTCGAAGCATTTTTTGCTGACTTCAGGAAGATAAACTGGATACACGCTGGCGCGACAAAAATACGGTCGTCCGTCGACGGAAGAAACACCGCTGTCCATCCTGCCCAAAGAAACAGATGCTGTACAGTACGAGGCAGATGGGCTGGACCACCTAAAATTCAAACAAATGGTGAAGCACCAAGGCTTCACGGGCTAACAATTTTGAACATCGCTCAATCGCATCTCCGAGGTCAACCAATTATTGGGAGCATAATTGATAGGTTTTTCGCTATTTGGCAGTGCGTGCGACGTTGATTGGTGAATTCACAATCGACCTTAAAGGACGACAGTTTAATGACAAAGTGCAGCATATATTAGACGAACGAAAACGGAGCAATTGTAAGGAAAATCTATCGGGGTATTTGATTAGATTATTACACATTATTAAGAGCCCTGTCTTTTCCTTCTGTTTTTTAAACTGTAGGATTTTCTGTCTTATTCTTGGTGCTTCGGCACTGTGCGAGGGGAACATTTTCACCAGTACTCTGGGATCGAATATCCGCGCCAGGAATCGAACCCGGGACCACTGAACCGCAGGCAGTCTGAATATCGACTGGACTTTTAAAATAAAATTTCAAATAAAAATTAATTTTATATCTGCATTGCTAAACGATTTCGTTAATTGGTCCGGAATTGTGCAGGCAGTATATTACAGGTAGAATGGATTTATTAACCTAGTGAGAGACAATTTACATCTTTGGATATTCTGACTAACGAGCACCCGATAATTGTGGGTCCCCTATTATGTACCTGTTACCAAATTGTTGCTAGGCAGGGCTGCTTTATATACTTCTGTCGTAAGACTGGCTCATGCCTACTCACTTTTTAATTACGTTATTACTAAAGACGAAGAGTTGTACGGAAATAGCCAATCGCTGTGTGCTTTTGGAGGTAGGCCAAAACATGCACAACGTATATTTCTCGAAGCTTCGATTTTAAGGGTGTAAGCAAAAGTTTAAATTTGTAGTCTTATAGCTGTATGCAAAGGTGGAAGCCTTGTATTGCCAATTTGAATTTTAAAACATTTTTGTTTGCATTGTTTCTCGTAAATATACACTTTAAATTTCGGACATGGCCGATTGTCTGTGTGAAGAACCAGAAACTGTAATAACTGTTTCGCTCATTACATTCATTCCTAATATATTATTTCTTCATCTGTTTTTTTAATCATCGGGCAAGCTGATATTCCCCTATTCAAAAATAGAAAAAATTATAATCATCGATTCTTAAAAAAGTCCTGCAACTCACAGAAAGTCTGATCCGCCCCAATGCAAGTGCTTGACGCCACCTTGCGTGTCAAGAGAGTAGAAGAGCCATGCGAGTAGTCAAGTGTGAAATGTTCACATTCTAAGTGCGCAAGTGTGTGTGTACCAATGTCTCGGCAGGTGGTGAGGTCTGTGTAGGAGGACTCCAAGCTTTTTCCCCAGCTTCCATTTCCTTCCTGCTCATCACCTAACTTTTTAATTGAGCGAGCCAATCGACATCGCATAATTACACGAAGATCTGCCATGTTGTGGTTTCATGGTGGCCCCGAACCTGGGGCTCGAGCGTGTTTATTGCAATGGTAACGAAACAGGCGAGCAGTTGCTGTCCGCTCAGGTACTTCGTAACCTATTGTCAAGTATTTATCGGTGCCATATACATTGCGTTTTGGAAGACTCTCGCCTTGGCAGGCGGGCGCCTCGCTCTTGCCATAAGGTCGTTTTTAATGGCTGTGTTTGGGGTTGCGCAATGTGTCCCCGTCGCGGTTAAATTGGCATCCGACGCGTGGCTATTAAGTGGTAGGAATAAGACTTGACTCATATTTTTGTGCGGTCCAACCCGAATCAGATTGGTCGGCAACATGTAGAACGTACAATTAACAGTGCAGAAAACCGATTTTCGTTACATAAGCTGTAAAAAAAAATATGGCGGACTGGGGAAAAACCTGCGGTCAGGTCGAAACTACGGACACACATTGAACATTGCACACAAGAAGAAAGAAGTTGGCGTCGTGATAGATTAATGTTAGACCACAGCGCATGTAGCCAAAGTCAGTTTAGGAACCTTTAGTTGTACGACTCATCGTAGCCCAGTCGGTTTAGCGACTGACTGTGGTTTCGGCGGTCCCGGGTTCGATTCCCGGCGCG
>JAQGBY010002955.1:0-20876 GCA_034698785.1 Mycogona germanica | reverse complement strand
GTGGTAAAATTGTGGATGTGTGTCGTTGTCATCTTATCTGTAGTGTCAGTTCCCACGTTTTTCTGGTTTAATTTCTTAGAAGAGCAGAAGAAGCAGAAGAGTTCTGCCAGCTCTTATCGCCTTTTCGGTTTAGCGTCCAGCTATCCATTCAACCCTGTCTCGTTTTGAATATATAGGCGTTTTCTACTACTCTTGATTTCCACTAACTTTCAAATGCCACATATTGAAGGAAACATTTTCCGGGCAGGCACAGTATAAATTATGTCAGACGAATCCATGGACTACAAATATGAGTAATGTTTTATTTTACAATTTTCAGATTTTGTACACCAGTAACCAGAGAAAATGCTATGGTGGAACCTCATAGTTTCATCAAAAAATAAGGCAAAAGGGTGAACCTCAAAATACAACACAGTTACATTAGTAGTATTACAATTCTCTATATCTCGTTGTCCTTTGGCTTGCAAAAAATAACGGTGCAAAAACGAAGATCCGAAGAAATTTGGTGGGAAACGGGTGCAGTAATGAATCAGTTCATGGAGAGGTGTGGGATCAGCTTACACAAAATGTAATACCGTATTACATATACTAAACAAAACTAGATTGTGCCCTGTGTTGTACAAGAACAGTGTTTTGTTCGACAATGACCAGACAATTTAAATGACAAGTACCCTGGTACAGTTACTATATGAGAATGTTGTCATTTTCACACGTTCCTTAATCAATTAGTTGGTTAGTGACCTAAGTCGAACTGGGCAACCTTGTTTCAGTAAATTTCAAGACAAAAGAGCAGCCACGCAGATTTCAATTGAAACTGAAATTGACAGCAGAAATGAATTGTTTTTCAGAAATAAATTATTTTATTATTTTACCTCGACATTAGGACAACCCAATGTGTTACCCAAACTGTGGAGAAGGAAGGGACAGGGACCACTGAGGACCACCTATTATTTATTTTTTAGCTAAATTAACTATTTATCGAAAACAACCAGATTCGTATTCAGACGAGAGTTGTTACCCAGATTGACTAGCAATTAAGAACTGCTCACTGTTTGTATCCGCAAAACCAAAATACGGACAATGGGTGAAGGTTTGTAAATGGAACATTTTAGAGAATTACGGACAAACACATTTCACACAGTAACTGTAATATTCAATTGGTGCCGACGATGTTCTAATTATTATACATAACTTAATGTTTGCCGACCGTTCCCCGAGTGCACAATTTCTCTTAATTTTGTTCATTTATATTCAAGAAAGCGGCAATTGAGAGTTGAACTGTATGTATAAAAAACCACGATCAAATGAGATGACGGAAATTTAATCTTAATTTTTAATTCCTAAGATAGCCATTATTAATTTATTAAGCAGATTTGGAGAAAAACAAAATGATTTACTAAATTTTGTAAGATTTGCATAGTTTTTGACACGACACAGATCGCATTTTCCATGAAATCTGCAAATTGTAAAATAAAAAATATCTAACATTTTCAGCACAAGAAAAACAATATAAATTGCTTGATAAAATCAACACGGCAACAATTTTTTATAGTTTTTCTAATATTAATTCGCCACCGGCACCTTATATTTTTGTGATCCTCAGCAACCTTTTTAAAAATTCCTTAAAGTGTGTCTTGGAAATACTTCCGCATTTCTCTACAATGTCCATATAAAAATATTTGTAAAGACGTTTCAATCAGCTGCTGTACAACTTACGTGACAATTAGAAGTGCCAATCTCTTAACAATTGAAGTGTCAAAACTACAGTACACAAACTAAATTGAGTCATTCGTGAAACATGAAAATTTGCGGGGAAAAATTCATTTTTTAGCGTCAAATAATAGTCAAACGGCGATAAGTGTTTAAACTTCACAGAAAAGCTCATGAGGTCGCACTAGTGATTGGTTCCTCAGCCCACTAATTACAAAACTGCATAGAAAAAATCCAACATTCACACCAAACAAATGGGGTTTAAATAACTTCGAAAATTGTCTCAAACCTATTTTAGACGATATGCTCCTGTATCGTTTTTTGAAGAAAAAAATAGTTTTCAAACAGAACTTCAATCTTTGATAGTCTTGGTAGTTGAAGTCCCTCACATCGTGCCTAAGCACCGAGGGGTACAGAAACTCCAGTTGTAAATTAAACACTTCAGTGAATTAAAAACAAAAAAAGCTGAGCAGTTGAATTTTGAAACAATGTGACATTTTGGAAAATCGAAAATTGTAAACTGAGAAAGAAAAAAAAAACGAAAAGCAATTAGTATATTTATATGGAAATTTATTATATGGAAAAAAAATTGAATACATGAAAATTGTAACGAATACCAGATCCGATATTTCAACAAACCACCGCCCAGGAATATTATATGAATAATCAACTGAGAAGCAAGACGGGTGGGAGGAGGAGGGGCAATGACAATGGAAAAGAGAAAAGAAGATAGAGAATATAACAGTTGCTGAATGGTTTTTGTTTGCCCTTTTTTCTTGTCTTAATTACTATACACACACATATATATTTATATATAGACGCACACCTCGATGCACATGAACTGTATGTGAATACATAATCATAAATATAAATGTTATATACATTATATAACGTTTCACATTTAGTCCTCCCTACTTACATTTTTCTCTTTAAAACCCCAAATTCCAAAGTACAACGGGAAACCCTATTTTTAGTTTGTTGTATATAAAATCACAGGTATTCAAGTTTTCTTCGTCAACTTCCACCAATCCATTTTGCTGCCGCTCTCTCACAGCATCTTAAATTTGTTTTTATGTTATTCCCCTAATGTCAACAGTGAACGGAAAAAAAATCCTCGAACGTCTTTTTCACTCATCGGCCTTCAACCTCTCTCTCCGACTGCTAATTTACAAGCTCTCGTATGAACCCAAAACATAACAAATAGCGCACAAAATCAGACGCACACACATACACACACGCCATAAAAAAAATTGTCACAATGTACGGCAAAACTGCAAGCACACGTCAGACACATGTACACACACATTTAACATAGGTTCACGCCTGAAGTCCAACTGATTTCCAGGAGGTACTGGTGATCTTGAAACAACTCCTCAGTATCCTGGTCACCATTTTGTACAAGGGGACACTCAACTCGAAACCGTAACAAACGTCGGCAAGGTCAAAGTCCGTGTCCTCCAGCTCTGCTAAATGAATTTTATCACTTGTTGCTGTTTCGCTAGTGAGAAATCGGTGTCTGAAAGTCGCCTCAAACCGAAAAATTGCCAGACAGCTCTACGTTCACACTTTCCCCTGCCACCTACACACTATATATATATATATATGTACATGTAGACGTGAACCGCTCAAAAACACTAGTACAACATGACCTATGTTGAGGACTATATTACAAATTAGGGGAAGGAGAAGAAATGGTTCATGGAACGACCGGAAGTTGGTCATTTCACCACAGGTGATGCTGTATTGGATGACTTTTTAAAAATATTATTTTGGGTGGAGAAGGAGAAGCTAGGAGGCGGGCGGCGGCGTTGGTTCTTGAGCAACAATTATTGGGTTTATGGTGGTGGACAGAAACATGAACGGGCTAAGAGACTACCAGAAATGGATGTCACAGTCCATCACCACAAAACAAGAAAAAAATAAATTTTAACATTTTCCCGACGTAACTTGTGTGGGCGGTGCCAAGGAATTTTTTAAAAATGTGTTCCGGCTACACAAATCGCAGCCCACCGGGAGAGAAACATGACAACAGAAAATCTAGTTGTACTAGTGGGAAAAGTCTCCACTGACGCGCTCCAACGGCAGAGAGATCATAGTTCATAACACCAAAGAAAGCGGGCTGAAAAAAGAAAACTAGACGCCAAATCGGTAGCCGGTGTTGACAGTCACTCGCTTTCGCCAAGCACAGTCAGTGCAGGAGGGGCAGTTCCAATGCCGGTCGACCGGAACCTCGACCCTCCAGTTGCCGAATGGCAACGACTCTCACCGTGAGTGAAATGCGCGGCGGAAAAAAGTTAGTCAAAATCGAAAGAGTCCGATACTGCCTTTGTGTCTCAATCCTCGTCCGACAGGGGCTCATACTGGGAGAGCATGAGAGGAGCCGGTTCCTCCCTCGATGCTGACACTGGAGAGTTACTGCGACTGGAACCGGACAAGGACGATTGCGCTACCTGGTGGTGCTGTTGTTGCTGCTGCTGCTGCGACGACGATGCCATCGAGGTTGGTGCCGAAGAAGACGAGGAGGACGGAGCATTGGCACCGGCAGCGGATGAAGGTGAAGTGGAGCCGGCAGTGGCGACGGCACCAGCAGCACCGGCCGCCGCCAGCGATCGCACGGACAGTGCGGAGTAGGGATACGCATAGGTGGTGCTCACGCTTCCCATGCTGCTGACCAGGCTGGGCGGACCCTTGGCGAAGGAGGATGCAGCCGAGGTGGCCGCTGAAACCGCGCCCACTGTGCTGGAAATATTGGCACCGAGTTGGTAGCCACCTGCTACGTTGGTAGTGCCGGCATTGTTTCGTGAGGCTGTAGCCCCCGCCATGGTCTCGGTGACACCACCGTGTGAAGAGCTGACCGACTGACCACCTCTGTCCGAGTCGACCATCTTGTGTGGTGTGGAGGCAGAGTCGTCGCATCGCTCCGATGTGGAAATACCCTCCTGCGGTGGTGGCGACACTGGCTCCAGCTTGGACGATGTAGCACTGTCAATGGCCGCGGCAGATTCGTCAATAACCATATCTCCCGATTGTGGACTGTCCGCCATCATGTGCAGGGCCTCGCCGCCCCCACCTATCTTGTCATCGTCTTTGCCACCAGAACTCACTTCCTCATCCCAGGGTACAGGGCGACCGTGGCCACCCAAACCCACTGCAGACAGTGAGCTGGAGCTTTGGGCCTCAGCCTCATCCTCACCTTCCTTGTGCGATGACTGGGGATAATCAGGAGAGTTGCGTGATAGCTTGGCACCAACGGAGAGCCCCTCACTCACCAGGCC
This sequence comes from Mycogona germanica, assembly GCA_034698785.1. Taxonomy (NCBI): domain Eukaryota; kingdom Metazoa; phylum Arthropoda; class Diplopoda; order Chordeumatida; family Chordeumatidae; genus Mycogona; species Mycogona germanica. The sequence continues at coordinate 15,891 of JAQGBY010002955.1, read as the reverse complement.
GCCGCCGCCGCCACCACCACCACCGTCGCTCGAGCTGCTTAGCTGTTGCTGATCTCTGGTGCTGGCGCCAAGAACAGCTGCACGACATTCAGAGCTCTCAGGCAAGGATATCTGGCGCGACCGCTCAGTGGAGCTCTCGGGCGTCACATGCCCACCACCTCCATCCATCCGTGCACGCTTGCGTCTCACCTCTTCGGCATCCGAGCTGCTGGGCGAAATAGAACGACTGCAGCCAACCAAGGAGGATGAACCGGGACGTCCACCACCACCTGCTTCTCTCCGCTCAGAGCTTCCAGATGCCTCCATCACCTCCAAACACCGTTTGTAGGGGGTACGAGAATGTTGGGGGGTTGCACCCGATGAAGTGGCAGGCGGCTCCATTTGGTGGTGAAGCAACGGATGGTGGGCAACCATGGGATGATAGATGGCACCAGGTACATATTGTGAGGCAGGGCCCAAGTAGGGGCCAGTTGAGGATCCCGACTCCAGAGCGGCATCGGATCCCCGGTACTTGACTGGAGTTCCGCTACTGCCTCCTCCTTCTGATTCGTCACTGGGAGTAGCAGCACCATGAGGCGACCGAGCAGGCTGTTGCGGTGCACCACTGGGTGGTCGTCCCTCGACCACTGCCTGCTGCTCCGTGGTCCCCTCCTCCGAACTCTTGCGCATCGCTTCTACTATCTTGTGCTTGACATAATCAAATGGCGAAAGACCAATCTGCTGCTGTTGCTGTTGGGGACCACGTTGGAGCAGAGCAGCCTGGGTGGCAGCTACAGAGTCTGAACTGTCTGGTGCCTGGTACATTCGACGGGTGAGCAAGCTGGTTATGTTGGGACTGGTGATCCAAGATGAGGGCGGATGACCACCCTGCAACAAGGGTCCGCCGCTAGTGTTGGTAGTGGTGCTAGATGGCTCACCCACATTACTATCAGGCGTGATGGCAGTGGGAGGCGAGATAGTCTCCACGTGGTAACTGTTGCTGGATGGATGAGTGCTGTGGCCAGGCACCGAGGATGATCCAGCCGTCTGTGATCCATCAGACGGTCGGGGTGATGCAGACTGGGAGATGCGAATAATCTGGCGCTCATCCAGTGACATGGATCCGGCCATGCGTGGAGTCAGGGGTGACTCCGAACCTGCTGCCACATTGCCGTGATCACGGGGACGAGCCGACAGGGGATCTGCTAAGGGAGTCCGCCGAGGTGGTGGTGGTTGATGTTGCAGTTGTTCTTTCTCAGGTTGAAGGGCTCGGCGCAGCTTCCAACTGTTGTAGGTATTGTGAGAACTGGACCCCTGGTGGTCATCTGGTGATCCACTACCACTACCTCCTCCGCTGCCACGAGGCAACTGAGGTGAGCTGGCAAGTGGCGAGCGGTGGGAACTCTCAGAGGCATGCTCAGGTGGTCCAAGGTGGGGAGAGTATATGCGAGGGTTACTAGAAGCACCACCACCATCACCTGTACGCCGCGGATACGGCATGGTAGTTGGTGCATTATGGTGGGGATCAACGGTCATGCCCTGATAGTTCTTAGTAATGATGTCGTCAATGTGCTCCTTGAGAGTGAACTTTCCTCCGCTCTGTGAGGAAGTGGAAGATGACTCGGGTGCCATTTGTTGCCCACCACCACTACCTCCAGATGGCATTAACTGCATGGAGCGCCCACGGCTATTTGGTCGATCAGATGCATAGTTGATCAGTCCCTGTTGTTGCTGGGAATGGGCCGAGCCTGACATCTGGTTGACAGCCACACGCACAGAGGCCGTAGGATCACGCTCCCTTTCACGTTCACCATCATCCAGCATTACCACAAGTCCAGCTCCATCCCTAATTTGGCGGGGTGCACCAGGAGGAACATTTCGTGTCATAGTGGTGTTGATCTTGTAGGGTGAGCTGCGATCCTCCAGTAGCATTGTTCCGCCACTGCCACCAGGCTCTGGGCTGGCACGATAACGTTTGAACAGGCCGTCATTGTGTGGTACAGATGGACACATGGTTACCTTGTTAATCTGGTGAGAAATGATGGCATCAATGATATTGGCAGCGGTAACATTTTTAGACTCATCAAGTGGAGGGTCTTTCTCCAGCGAGTCGAGAAGCAGCATCTGCGAGGGATCCCGGTTACCCATCTGACGGATGTAAGCGGCACTGCGATTGGAGTAGACCTCAGTCAAGATCGCCCCACTCGTCCCACCTCCCTTCGATGCCTGAGGTGGTGATGGCCGTTGCGACTGCTGCTGTTCGTGCATGCTAGCATTAGGTCGGTGACTCTGGGGTGGTGGCGGAGGTGGAATACGTTGAGGATGGTGATTATCTGGTTCACGCAGGTGGGATGCTGGCATGACAGCAGCAGCAGACGTCATTTTGTAGTGCATGACCCTCTGCTCTCGTTCCGCTTCCAGCCGAGCAGCATACTCAGATGGGTGCATGTACTGGGCACCAGTTAAAGGTGGTAGTGGCCCTTCACCCCTTTGGTAGGTGGAAGGAGTGGAAGGGTGTAGCCGACGCTCGCCACGTTCCATCTCCATTGAGAGATTCTCTGCACCAATGATTGTGCGGTGCTGTTGCTGCTGGCTAGCAGTCATGTCATACTTCAGGTGACGCTCCTGTGAAGAGGAGGGTGGCATGACTGGTGGCGGACCGCCACGACGATTGACATCTAATCTCATGGTCTCTGATGATCCATATGCAGCGCCACCAGGTTTGGGCATGGCTGACCTCTCCATTAGATCCTCACGCTGATGCTGCAATTGGTGGGGCGGCACCCCACCACTATCTCCACTATGACTTAGACCTGGCGAAATCATATGGGTGGTGTGAGACTGGTGTGGCTTGGCTCCCGATTCCTTGCTGTGAAGATTGGGTAGCCCTTGCGAGATGGCCACATCCACAAGGGCATTGAATGCATCATGTGCATAAGTGTGCCGAGGTGACTGGACACTTTTGTTGTGGGGTGCGCCATACTGCTGCTGCTGCTGGTCTATGTCAGGCCGACTGGATGAAGGCTTTGGCGACTGAATGACTCCCGGCTTGCCCTTAGCCACCATCTGGTTAGGATTGGTGGGTGTGATGGCAGAAGAGGATGACGGACCAGAGTGTACTGCGCGGATGACGCCACGTGGTGGTGGAGTTGAGTGGCTGGGCATGCCTGGGCTGTGGCTGGGTCCACGTGACCAGCCATGTCCAACTGGTGAGGAATTCATGTTGGGCGACTCGGCTCCATGATGAGGATGGTCAAGTGGAGATGATGGATGGTGTGGGCCCATTCTGTTGTCCGGATGGTGCAGGTAAGCACTCCCACCACCCCCCGAAGGTGGCATCCCTGTTGGCGGCGGCTGCTGCTGCTGCGGAGACAGTGGGTAAGCATATACAGAATGCATACGGTGGTCTGGCGGACCAGGAGACATGCGGCCTTCCTTATCACTGGATGAGCCACTGCTTCTTCGCACCTGCATCTGCTGTGAGATGTAATAATCAGTCATGATGGTCTGGCGTGAACTGATTTGTGACTCGGTAGCAAAGGGAGGTCGCGCATAAGGAAAATTGGGATAGGGATACCCAGAAGGTGGCGGAGAGATTTGCCTGTTGTACTGGTCAACCAATGGCATCCTCTCACGCATGCCATATGGTACCCCTTCATCAATGTACATTACAGCCCTGGTGGGTTGTGGTGGGCCAGCGCCACCATCGTAATTGGGTCCTAGAGGTGAGGGTGGTGGCTGTCTAGACGATTGCCCAGATTGCTGCTGTTGCTGCGTCATCTGGGGCTCATTGGTCCGCCGCTTGGGTCCACTGGCTCCACCCGAAACAATGTCATGCTGCACAGGTGTGCCCAGGGTGATGGATCCACTGTCCTTGGGGTGGGGTGGCGTGAGCTGGCGAAGGAAGTCATCATAGCGCGTGTTGGTGTGGGTGAGGGGGATCACCACTGGTGCACTGGATGCCAATGCCTGGTGGTTAACAGGTGTGCCATGAGTAATGGAGCCCCCCAAGGAGGGTGGACCACAAGACTTGGATGGTTTAGGCGAAAGGGAAGGTTGGTGATGCTTGGAGGTGGCAGAGGTGGCCACCAGAGGAGGTGGTGCCTGTTGCATGCCCATACCCACACTGCCAGGTGGCATCTTCATGCTGGGAACTTTACCCGAGGCGGATGTCAGCAATGAGGATGAACAGGGTGGCGAGCGGCCCTGTGAGATGTAATGTACGTGCTGTGACACAGGATGCTGTTGCTGCTGGCCACTTGGAGACGAAATGTGGGAGCCACGTTCAGGAGCCAAGGCTAATGGAGACTTTGTGCGTGGCTCACCAGGCCTCAGGACATAATAGGGGTCACGGTGGGTTTCACCAGAATGAGGTGACGGCCCTTCAGACATTCGGCTGTACTGATTGGAGTGAGCAGGTGGTGGTGCCCCCATGGCTCGGTCGGGGTGATGGCGGGCAGGTGGTGGGGGTGGCAGAGGCACCTCAACCACCTTCTGTTGGGAGGAGGCAGTGGGGTGGCGGAAGGTGGGCTTGGCATAGTCTGGACCAGCAGGTGATGAGGGGTGTGGCCCAGTCTCTCGCTCACGGGGTCGCTCCCGCTTCATGGACAGGTCCTCTGCCTTGCACTGCTCCAAATCTGGAACATAGAGTGTCACTGGTGGCAGTGGCCTCGTCTCTCTTGGCGGTAGCACACCTATAAGAGGACCTGGCAGCGAGTGGTGCTGCGACGGTGGGGGCAGTGGAGGATAGCTGCCATACATTCGTGGAACTCCACTGACCATCTGCTGCAGCTGCTGAGCATTTGATGAAGATTGCTGATGTTGGACCATTTGTGGATGATGGGTTGACAAAGAGGTGTTCACCATGGACAGCTGTGATTTGTGACTGCCAATCATCATCTGCTGCTGCTGGATTTGCTGTTGTTGTTGTTGATGCTGCAGCTGTTGCATGGTGGCGGGTGCTGCACCATGAGAATGTTGCTGTTGGGGATGCTGACGTTGCATCTGCATGGAAGAGGCGGAAGAGGTGGCTAGCTGAGCGCCACCAACCTCACTTGAATCCATCAGAAGTCTAGGCATTGGACCAGCATCTCGTGAGGCCCGAAGAGGCTTCATACCGATTGGTTTCTCAGAACGCCTCAGGATGTCCTGGATATTGGGGATGGCACTGGTAGAGGAAACCATAGGCTTGCCACCATTTCCACCATTACTTCCACCAGCGCCACCACCGTTATTGCCAGCAGCATCTTTGCCATTGGGGAAAGATGTGTCAATTGCTTGATCAATGAGATCGCGTACTGTCTTGGTGATGATTTGCTCACCAGTCTCCAGGTCTACCCGATCATTAGATGCGATTTTGGTTGGCTGCTCACGTGAAGCAAACAGGTGAGCAGCAGTGAGCAAACCAGTAGAGTCCAGGTCGGGCCGGATGCCCGACGTAGCATGCACTTGTGTGAGCAGAGCCTTTACTCGTGAGTCATCCAGAAATGAGTGGGTTATCGAATTGTTGTTGCTGTTGCTGTTGCCATCGCCACCAGAGGATACAGTTTCATGCGACGTCCCTGCTTTGTGACGGTGGTGGTGATGGTGGTGGTGGTCAGGCGGTCGACTACTGCCACCTGGCTCTGCATCAGCTGGGTTAGGTCCCTCATCGGCACTAACAGTGGCACTGCTATCATAGTCAGTGCCGCCCCCGCCACTCTTCAGGCTGCCGCGAGACACACTCAGACCCTTAGTGTCGGTAAGCAGTTGCGGTTCATCTCCGTAGCCACCACGGTGCAAGCCGATGACGGCGAGGCCCTCGTCTGTGCTCAGCTTGTGGCCAGGTGATGGGGCCGTTGACTCACGGTGCATGCAGTCAGTGTCCAATTCCAATGATGCCACTGCAAAAATCATAAGTGTCAAAACCCTCTTGTTACTAAGGAAATGTGCGTTGAACATAAACAGCTCGAATTTATAATAAGGACGTCTGATCGTGGTCTAAGGATTGCTGATCAGTTATACATTTTGAGAATGATAAGAAAATTGAAGTATAAAGTAATTAAATTTGTTGACTTAAATGGGGAGCGCATGTGCTAATACGCATAATGAATGCTCAACACCATTCATTGGATTTCCACTTAAAATTGCAATTCTGCATCGAATTCTTTCAAACTGACCATCATCCAAATTCTTGTTGGCAGGACTGGGTGCGCTGGCAGTGTCACTAGTGTCACGGTCTGGTCCATCGAATTCCTCGCAACTGGACGTTGTTTCACCCTCATCTTCGGCCATAACCATGGGTGGAGCCAAAGCATCCTTGTCTGATTTGTCACTATCTTTACAATTCTACAGCAAAGATACAAATATTTTAGATTTTACAGATTTTAGGAAGTCTGCACAAAAAAGATCCGTTGGTGGGTGAAAAAAGGAGTTACACTAGAAACTAAAAACTTGCACAGCAAAATATCTTAACTCGTGACTGATTAGAACATCAAATGTTAATATTTAAAAAATGCATTATTTTCTTAGGGCGAACGGGCACGTTGGTGTCTAGCTTTGCCAGTGAACGTTTCGCATTTTTAGAGTCTGGCCACATTTTCAAATTCAATTCAAATTCAAATTCTATGAATTGTTGTAATAGAATTTCTGCCAGAACATTTACCTTCTTGTTTTCCTGCAAGAGTGCATCCAATCCCAGCTTGCGTCGAAAATTAAAGTAGAAGTTCTTGCACTGAATGCCGGATTTGCTACCCAACAGGACTGCAACCTCATCCCAGTTGCTGCCGTGCTCCCGGAAGCCCTGCTTGGCCAACTCTATTTCATCGTCAGTCCAACTGGACCCCTCGCATCCTAGAGAAAAGAAAATTAAGATTCGGGATCATTTAGATGCAGATTCTCTCACGACAAAAGTTGCATCAGAAAGCCATGACCATCGATGCAGCATAATTGTAGCAGGAGCAGGAAATTTCCCACAAGGTTCCCCCCAAAGGTAAAATGCAACATTAATTTATTAGTTCCAGATCGCTCCCCGGGTGATATTCCTTTATAAAATTCCTATATTCATCAAGAACATGTAATAGGGAGGTGCCGTGATTACGGGTTCAGTTCCTGGCAGACATAAGGAAGTTTCGGGTGAGAGATTCCTGCACACGTCTTCCTTCGGAATGGACGTTTAAAGCAGGTTTTAAGTTAAGTTTCGAGTATGTTGTTGCCCCGGCCACCTGTTCATTATCCCTACTTAGTAGATAATTGTTTTTCGACAACAAAAATCCCCCGAATAGGATTTTTTGGCATTTATTAAGTGTAAAAAAAAAACCAATAATATGCTGAATGCAGCTCACCATCGGCCGGCGGAGTAGCGGCGGCCTCATTGGTCGAGGAACCACTGTCAAACCGGCGAGCGATACGATTGAAACATCCGGAACAGCACTTGGAGACGTCAGGTAAGATCTCTGAAGAAAAATATAACAATCTCCAAACTTTAAATTTAATTGCAATTGAACCATAAATAAATCTTAATTCCAAATATTGTGGGTGGAAATAAATTATTCCTCATCCATTCATGCCCACAGAGAAGCTTAAGACGCCTTAAAGAGGAGATGTTTCACAAACAAAATTACAATGATTTTTTTAAAATTCGGTTCGCCGATTCTGGTCACAATGAATTGTGCAATGCATCGCTAATAAATTGTGAGTCAGTGAGTAGGCGAGTCTCGAACCCGCGACAACCTGATCCGATTAGGGATGGCGTTCAGGTTGTCACACAGTTTGGATCATTCGAATCGCAATGGTTTTGGTTTGCCGCAACACCACAATCAGGATTGCATTAGTGCTCGGATAAAATAATCAGACAATGGAAAAGAACGTACGCAGGTCCCGGATGATCACGTCTTTGATGTCGGCCGGAAGTTCAGCCCATTTCGGCGGCAGAGCGCGAAGCCGTTTCACCTTGCGCTTCCGCGTCCGGCAAGTCAAAATTGGACAACTGCAAACACAAAACACGAATAATGATTATAAAAACATCACTTCACAAACACACTAAATCTTAATGAACACGAGGATAGAATTCAGTCATCGGATCTCACCCCGCAGAAAGTATAACCCAATAACAAAATCTGATTATTCGCTTTCACGAAGGGGTTGACGAGATCGTAAGTAAAAAAATAAAACCCCAAATAACATCCGCGACAAACAATTCTTTAATCAGAAAAACAAAAACAGTAAGAATTTAGCTGGCCGCGCCTATCATGGTATCTAGCATTTATAACATTCATTGTTTGTTTTTATACAAAAGCGCTTTTAAAAAGGGCCGCACAAAGCCTCGATATTGCCCAAAATCGTCGAATCGATCATAAAATCGACATAATCGAGTGGCTCGATATTATCGATGCAGACGATAATCAATGAGATTTATTCGGTTTTTTTTTCGAAAGCTGGCTTGAGTATTTGGTTTGAGTTTTCGGATATTGGTGCAGTCACTACTACAATCTTGTATTTCTTATCCTATAGAATAGTTTTTTTTTGTGTAAGAGTAAAAAATTTCTATATGTAATTAATATCCGATTGTAAACTCGTACAACTTTTTTAGTTTAATTGTTGTATTCTTTTGGAGGTCGCTAGGCTAATGAACTCTGTAAAGATTGACCTTTCTTGTTTTATATTTATTTTGTTTTAATAGTTCTAGCAACCTCGTCACCGAAATGGTTCTCGTCCAGCGCTACAGTCTTTTTTTATCTAATATTATTACATCGGTGACCCCCCAACAAATATTTTTGTATGCTTCAAGTTGCTCGAGAGATTTCAAATGTGCTTGGGATTGGGGGCATAAAATATTCTCAAAAAATTATGCGATTTGATGAATTGTTTAAGATCACCTGATCAAACGTGTAGGCGGCCCCTTTTTGGAACACTGTAGTTATAAATTAACAATATTTTTTGCATAAACCGGAATTTATATTTTGGATTTTTAAAATGACTTGGTAAAGTCTCTAAAAAAATGTCAAAGAATTAAATAAATTGTATAAACATCTGACATGCAGAAAATTAGTGATCTGAGAATTATACGAAAATTGTTTACTTGTTCGGTTTTAAAATTGATCAGCCGCGCATTAAAATTGGTGAAGATCGCTTTAAAATTGATGCAAGTTTTCGTTTACTCAACAATCGGCAGATAGGTCAAAAATACACAATATTTGGATTTGGTTTCGAAAATAAGATCTGATAATGAGGTCTGGTCATCCCCGGCATAAATAACTAGAACCGTGTCGGTCTCTCACGAACCAACTAGCTACCACTAATGTTCAGCCTTGGGGATAACGACGAACCTCATAAATCATTTATCAGCGTTCAAAACGCTTGACGCCATTCCCAATTTCGCAACGCGCATGCCCCCCCCCCTCTTAATGACTTCGTGAACAGAGCCACATTAATATTTATCTTTTTTAATGGTTGGGTTAGCGCACTTAGTTTGATTGTAACTGGTTAACACAAAATGTGATGAATTTAAAATTGGTCATGCAAAGGCTATGTGGCAATTACAATGACTCGAAAAATATTGGCGTCTCAATAACTCAAGTTGAAGGGAAAGGTGGCGATTGCACCGAAATCCAAAATTAGAATTACTCCTCCAAGAATTTGACAGCGGATGAAGGTGGGTGGGTGGGGGGGGACCATGAAAGACGTCCAAAATACGTACTGGGTGAATCGGGTGCGGACGGAGCGGCATCTGCAAGTGCTGCACACCCGGGCGTCGGGGCCAACGTCCTCCTCCTTCAGGCCGTACATGCGCCACGAGCCTTTAGGCACCGAGCGACTCTGGCCGAAGTGATCCAGCTGAACTTTGCAGACGGCGCATTGGTGGGGTCCTCCGGCCCGTCCTAAAAGGCGAAAGAGAAAAAAAGAGAACTATTAGAAAACGCACATACGTGAAATTCAAAGGTGTCTTTACAATTACAAATTTTAGCCGCAAGCAGCCCCCAAGAGAGGGGCCTATGGCGGGGGTCGAAAGACCAGTTGAGGACAGAAATGGGCTCTGGATTTGAGTCTCTGTCAGACCATTCCACTGTCTACACACTCTAGGGAAGTAGGAGTTAAAATATGACGCAGATGTACATTGAAGCTCGTTCACCATTCTACTGTGGCCCCTTCTACTTCTATTAGGAGCTGGGCACATCCAGAGTCCCCGATCTCAACATTATACAATCCCACTTCAGAATTCTGAACAGCAACCTTAAACAGATCTCCCTCCTACGATCTTCCAAATCTACAGCTAACAAATCTCGCAGCTCTTCGTTGAACCATTTCAATTTCCCCTACAAGCCCCACCTGGTGAGGATCCCAAATGAAACTGCAGTATTCAACGCAAAGGTCGAACCAAGGAAAAGTAGGCTACTGACTTAACCGTACTTGGACACCCTTTCAATACGTTTTGAATAAGTCTAAGCCTAGCAGTCTTATTTCAGTGTAGCGAATACACTGTACTCTAGGTGACTCTTCACCCTTACTTGGCGGTTCAGCCCTGTGCGAGGGTGGTATACTTTCACCACCATGGACGAGAGGTTTCGTGCTGGTCTCACCACAAGTCTATCTACCAATTGAAAAATGCAAATGGCATGAGCTTGGAAAATGTTAGGAGCTACAACAAACCATTTTAGACTGACATTGGACCGAGGAAGGTGCACCCTTGCATATTGTCTTGTGACCCCTTGTGGTCCCCTTGCATAGTGTCTAAGCACGTAACGCATGTAGTGCGGTTGACTACTGTTGATTGTTTTAAAAAAATACGTATGATCCAGACGGACATCAGACACAAAAAGGGCATACTTTGACTGTTAAGACAAGGAAGAACCAATTACATCTGGACACATTGACAACAAACCCAACTTGACAGATGAGGAGAAAGAGCTTGATGACATGGATGACATACAGCAGCCTCATCTAAGGCCTCATCTGAGGCCGAGTATGTAGCAGTCACATGGTTCAGGCTCAGGCAAGACTTGGGAATCGAACCAAACAAACCAATCAGTATGAATGAATAATCAAGCTGCAACAAACTAATCGCATCAGAGTGCTCTGGGGGCAGAACAAAGCACATAGATGTGTGTCACATCATCAGAGATCTGTGTGAGAAGACGATCAGTGACCTACTGCTCACACTGATCACAGAACCTCTGTCTTCCCATGTCTGAGACATGCTCTATTAGCATCTGACTAATGTAGTTGAGTTGTGAAGCAGCTAAAAGGTGTGCTGGAAGTGTGCTGCTGACAACAATATTATTTTGTAATTGCCGCATAGAGTATTGACTTAATTGATATTCACTAGCTATATCTTTTTTATATGTACTATTGCCATCTGTGGTGCTAGCGTGCACATAAACTTTACTGTGAAATAAAATAACAGTTCGATGTTTAAATATGATTCGAATTGTTTCTTACATCAGTGGATTACAACAAAGGTAAACAATTACCATAATTAGTTTGGCGGACTGGATTTGCCACAGACGAGAGTGAAGTGCACATAAACCCCCCCCCCCCAGGCAATTCCATGAGCATTTTCGAAATTTGCATAAGCAAACGTCATATTTTCAGATTGGCAAGCACAAATAGGGAATGCCACCATTATACTTATTACAAGTTTTTGGAAAACTAGGTTGGAACAACAAACCTCGACTGCAAGCACCAAAAGTAATTTACATCGAGCACCGTAGCCCCATGCATCAGATGATTATAAAAACACTAGAGAAATTACCCACCCGGCATCACTCGAAAGTCCCAGTCATGTCAGTGAAATGTTTTCAAATATTTCTTACCACCTTTCCCACACGTGTCATGGACATGCCATAAAAACACTGGCTTTTAATTTTTTGTTTGTTTATTTAAATTGTAAAGCGTTTGAAAAAAATTATCAGTTTAAAACACAAAAGCATTTTATCCCGAATTTCTTAAATAGCTGTCTCAGGTAATAAACGATTTCTTACCACCTTTCCCTCAGATAATTCTATATGCTGCTGATACAATGTTATACAGGGAAATCAAAAGCGGTCAGAACTACGAACAACTTCAAAAGGATCTCCGATCAGCAAGAAAACCACATATACCGGATGTACAAGTATTAAACAACGAAGTCGCGGCGACTAAAATTAAACCAGAGCAACACAAAAATGGGTAAAAGAAAAACACCTAATGGCTATAATGTAGTGATTTCCAGCGTGTAAAGATTACAACTGGTATAACAAATATTATCTAGAAAGGGGGAGGGGAGAAATAAGAGGGGGGGGGGGGGAATAAGGTAGGCAAAGGGAATTGGGGAGCGCTGGCGAGGCAAGCTTTTACCAAAATTGGTCGTCGACATGTGCAAACATTGATCACTTACGCCAATTACAATTTATATTAATTAACTGCGAATGGAGCGCAGATACATTCCGAAATATTGTAGGGGGGGGGGAGGGGCTGTCGAGCAAAAGTCACCGTATCGTCATTTCACAGCCAATAGGTATCTGTAGTCAAGCAGTCGCAATAAAATGGCGCCGGTTGGGAATTCTGGTTAATCGCCTGCGGTTGGTTATCTGTGTTCATACGATGTCCTTTGTCAATGAGCTACCGGAGATCTAGGTTTGAGTGTAGACACTAATGAGGGTGCAGCACTGTGTGTGCCTTCCCCGCGAAGAATTTCGCACAAACATTCCTATGATTTTGGTCACATGGGAGCGAAAAAATCGTCTCATTCTGGCATCCGATGTCAATGAGATTTCTGCAAATACAATCCAATTGTATTTCACTATAATTGACACTCCACAAGATGGCCGCGCCCATCATGGTATCTAGCATTTATAACATTCATTGTTTGTGTTTATACAAAAGCGCTTTTAAAAAGGGTCACACAAAATCTCGATATTACCGAATATCGCCGAATCGATCATAAAATTGGCATAATCGAGTGGCTCGATATTATCGATGCAGACGATAATCATTTTACAAATTTACTTTCAAATTCAGAATTTGATCATCAACTTGGTGATGACGAGAATATGGTTTTCAGAAATCCTCAGTTGAGAACTTGATTTTCTCAAAAGCTGCTCCGAAGTTCATTTTGAGAATGACCATTTGAGAATGACATTTTGAGGCAGCCCATGGAAGAAAAGTTGTAACAGTGAAATACTTTCTCGCTTGGTAAACCCAACGCCTGTATAATCGACTCCGAAGTGCAATTCCACCTCTTTCTTGAAAGCAAATTAGCTCAAGTATCGCGAATATGGTTAACAATTTTGGTGTTTTCCACCACAAGTTTGTGTATCAGCAAAAACTGATAAGGTTTTATTTTATAGGTTATACTAGATCCAATCACATTTACAATTAATTTCCAGTCTTTTTACAGATTATATTTCCCAGCAGTTTATACTGTAGTATTTTATAGTATTCCCAAAGTATTTGTCTAGTAGACTTCCTATAATATTTCTAGAGAAAAATAGTCATTTAATTCTAGCATAGTAAACCCTACAGGGGATTCAAATAATAATTCCTATACGGTATTTTTCAAATACGGGATGACCACAAACTTCGCATATTAGCTAATTAATTTGTCCATCGCCAACCTAGTTGCGCCGGACGCCAACTGCACCAAGCTCACACTCGCCCAAAACATATCTCTATAGCGTGATGCGTGACAAAATCTGACTAAACAAACAGAATCTGTTAATGGGAATTCGTTGTTCGGGCCACATTCCTTCAAAACGGACTCCCAACTGCAACACCATACACACAAACACGCGTCCACTGACTGCTCCAATGACCACCGCAACCATGATCCAACGTAAAACGGCGGTTATTGTCCAGTCTTGATCAGCGGAGGATACACGATGCGGGTATTATGCCGATTCCCGGCGAGGGCTCTCGAAAATTTCTAATGCCTGAGCACCATGAGGGGTACGTGGGTTTAAATGTTGAAGGGTGGAGTGTGTTGAAATGTTTTTATTGGTCAACCGTGAGACGAGCCAAGTGTTCTGGACTAAGGTCAACGCATTTTGTACGATAGAAATCCGGCGCTGCGTGACGCGTCAGAGTCGCTTGCGTGACGCACCCACACACAAACAATAAAAGAAAAATACACTCGCTAATTGACACCATTAACAAGATCGGAAACAATAAGAGCAGAGTTAATTGCACGCACGGAGCCCATTCCACAATCCCATCTAAAAACCCTGAACGGTTTCTTCAGCAGTGCAATAGTTTTCAATTGCCGCCACTGGTGGAGATTCCGATTGGAGAGCCATTTTGGACGGGTCAGGTGTTCAGAGTTTCAGGTAGTTTCGAGACATTTCAGTTAAACGTTGTCAGTTTTTTAAGGGTCGTGTCATCGTGCAGTCGAATTTTTAAATTTTCATTTTCAAGTGACTGGTAAAAATGCAATCTTGGTATGTGAAACCATAGTCCCTACACCCTTTTGGAACCACCAATTACAATATTACAAGCAACCCCGGATGGGTCGAACGACCAGTTAAAGACAAAGGTGTGATTGTCCTATTCTAACAGGCTTGAGACTTAAGGCTCGTCTGACACTGTCGACACACTGGGGAAATAGGAGTTGAAGTACGAGTCACATCTACAATGCAGCTCCTGAACCATTTAAGTATGTATGTCCCGCTCTTCTACACCTAGTAGGAGCCTGTCTCACAATTTCCCCAATTTCCACATTACAATCCCCCTTCAGAATACGAGCCAGAAGCCCAATATTGGTCGCTTTTCTGCGATCCTCCAACGATTCCCATTCCAATATTGACAGCATATCCGTCACACTGTTCTCCCGCCCAAATCTACCGCTAACCAATCTAGCAACCCTTCTTTGGACCATTTCCATTTCACCTATGAGCCCCACCTAGTGAGGATCCCAAACGGAGCTACAGTATTCGAGCAAAGGTCTGACTTAAGAAAAGTAGACCTCCGACTTAACGTTACATGGCCCAATAAAAAGTTTCGCTAGAATTTTTTTTAAAAATTCACTGAAGTGTATATCACAACAGGAGTTTCTGTGCCCCTCTTGGTGCTTAGGAGCTATGTGAGGGGCACAAATTTGATCATAAAATTGAGAATCTTTTATTTAATCCATTAAAATTTGCCATTACTTAAGAAACACCTCGATGGACTCCCGACATAGTGCCTAAACACCAAGAAAATCCTGTAATGCTATGCACGACAGTGACTTGGCAATATTTAAAATAAAACACAGCATCGAGATCTCAGTCCGAGGATTCGATTCTCAATACAATTTAACAAAACATAACGTACAATTAAAATGTAATTCCCAAACATTGGGTATTCAAAACAGTAATACCAAACGTAATGCAAATTCGATCCCATGTACGAGAACCCTATCGAGTGAGATCTAGCGTGGTCGTGAAACCAATGCCGGGCTAACAGTCATAGGCGTTCAATTAAAAAATTTCCATCCAAAGGTTTTCACGAAACGAACATGAGTGCTGCGAGCCCAAGAGAATCATTTATTTATCTTTATGGATTTCGTTATGTTCTCGTCTAGCTACAACTGCACATAATTGTTTGCAATTTAATTTTTCCACTCACGAATCTGACGATAGGAAACTGTACTCAACATAAATAACATAATCGAGTTCAGCCCCCCCCCCCCACCCACCCCTTCTTCACCCACCAGCTACTGCATACGAGATACGAGAACATATCGATTCGCAACCTATATACGCAGACGAACGAAAAACCTCCTGAGACACAGGAATGACATGTACAGACATCTACACAAGTATCCAAAACATCACTATGACCAAAGGCTCATACTTCATCCAAAATAGTAAGTATGAAGCCGATGATAGAAATAAATATATTAAACAAGGGTGCCCGGCTTTGCCTGGGTTTACAGTAACCACCAATGAAATAAAAAATTAATTGTTTAAATTTACCGGCTAT